>JAUZND010006308.1:0-10817 GCA_034780555.1 Coelogynopora nodosa | reverse complement strand
ATTTAATCATGTAAGGTGGCCTGGTCGGGATTCGAACCAGGGACCTTCGGTACTAGAGGCCTGCAAGCTACCTCTGCTCCACCGCGGGTGATGGTGCGAAGCTTGGGACCTCGGTGGTGTGTTTAAATCGAGTTTAGCGCGTACAAGGGTCACACTTCCTATTTATAACAAAAAAAACTAAACTAGTTGACGGTAGAAGGATTATGATTAAACTATGGATAAGTTATTTGCAAAGGAAGGATTATGATTAAACTGTGGATAAGTTATTTGCAAAGGAAGGATTATGATTAACCAATGTGTGAATTACTTGCAAAGGAAGGAATACGATTAACCTATGTATAAGTTATTTGCAAAAAATATATTTAATAGCATTGTCTACACATTAGTCCGTATGAATAAAGTTCAGATATTCTTCTATTTTCAAATTTTAAAGATATGTCACAAAATGTATTAATAAAACCAAGATTAAGATAGGTCTCTTTGAGATTGAGATATGTCTTTGAGATCGAAGATAACTCAAGTCATATGAATAAAAAATATAGTTTGAAGATATACCTCATGAAAAAGGAAGATACCTATTTAGGTAACTCAATTGATATGAACCATAGAAAAAAATATTTTACAAATATGTTTAAATATAATAAAATAGTATACTAATGTAGTATATACTGCGTTTTATTTTATTTCAAAAAATTAAAAGGGTATCCTGAATAATAAAAAGTTACTTTCTTAAAAATATTTAATTAAATATATTTATTTCAATGTATTATATTTTTTGATAAATGTAATATGTATTAGAAATATATATTTATATATATATAGGTCCATATATTTTTATAATATAATATATAACTTATTTTTGTAATATTATTCATAAAACATACATTATTTCGCATTAAAAGTATAGTCCATACCGAATTGTAAAGACATATTGTATATACAATACTATTTAAATACTAGAATCGCCCAGTATGACATCTTGACTTTTTATTTGATCAATAAATCTGAATCATGAGATGTTTCTCCACATTTTGCCATTATGTACAGATCCAGACATACTGCCTGTTGTATGTGACTTGATCATTCAGTGAAGCAACTCCATTTCTAAAAATATTAATTTAGTTTAGACTCCAAATCTACACATAAAGTCTAATTTTAATATAGAGGCTAAATTTATAGTTATATTGTACCTACCAACATATTCATCTCTAATTCTACAAGCAAGTTTCAATATTTGGAATTTGGCTGCCATCAAGTGCCATAAAAGTAGATGGAAAATGCAACTTTCATGACATTTATGGATTCTGGCGACATTTTTTGGTCAGTATCTGGAAAAATGATCCACTCAGCCCCTCTTCCACATATGACATCCAGACCTTTACTCGGAGTGTTTTACACAGTAGACTGGGTAACGTAACGCAAATATCTTCAGCAACACCAGTTTGGAATTCTGGGTCATCAAGATATCGCAGAACAATTGCCATCCTTTGAACAGTTGTCTTAACTCCTCTAGTCTCATGATTTTTCCCATAAAAGAAGTTTTATTTAAATAAATAAATATATAGTTAATCAAAATCAAATATCTCAATAGTAGGTTTATTTAAAAAGTAATTACAAAGAAGAGTGACATTTTCTTCATTGAATCGGTATAGTTGCTTGCAGTTAGGAGGCAATTCCCGTCTTATATAGTCGTTGAGTTTTCGGTTGTTAGTAAATACGGCCATGATTAATTTTGAGATAGTTCTTAAATTTGAAATATATCCCCGAGCTTGAGACAGTTCTTATTCATATGCTTGTGAGACATATCTCAATCTCCGAGATATATCTCATGAGAGGTATATCTATCTCAACTATCTACCCCACTACTGGAATATCTATCTCTACTTTATTCATACGGCCTATTATCTTCACTTTATAAAACACTATTCATTGGTGATGTGTATTATTTAAAAAAATATTAGTTGAACATCACTATATATAATAACCTTTTTATCGTGTTTATTTTGTCATTTTAATTGTCTTATTTTGGCAACGCCCTCGTTTTTGCTGAAATTGTTTATTTAGATGAAATGATTGTGGCCCTCTATCAAGTAAATCAATGTTTTAATAAATCAGAAGTTTGCTTTATACAGTAAAGCCCATCGTTTATTAACACTTCAGATCACGCAAACAATTTCATATACATAAACACTATACGGTAGAAAATAAACTCTCCATAAATGAGTCCGCCATAATTGGTATATTATTAAAAGTACACACAGCTGGTGTAGCCGCTGCTTCCGCTCTCAATGGGACCCGGAGTTCATCGACGACCCCGCATGTAGGGCCCGTCAAACTCACGATGGGTCGGCTTAATGGGATAGCCAAAGTACTTTACGGACCACTTCTTCTTGAAGTCATCTGGAATTGGGAAATACCACAGGGCTGTACGTACGTAGTATGAGGGTTGTCGACTCTAGATCACCCCCTCTAATAATATTATAGTAAAACAATGTTGGATCCGAGACTTCAAATAATATTTATATCATATGGAAGCTCTACGGTAATTTGAAAGAATACATACATTTAAAAAGACAAATATACAAAAATACTACGAAATCTAATTTTTTAAATTATTTTTAATAAGATTATTTATATATGCTATCGTTTTAAATGCGACTTTTTCTGTTACGACAAATTTGTGTATGATATTTTCTGTATGACTTTTTCTACTATCGTTAATTTCTAAGAGTCTTTCAATAATGAATACAATTTATCATTAATCGGTGACCGAATTAAAACATTTATAACTTTATTCCGTTTGTCTAGACAATATCGTCAACCATAAAAGTGACATACATCAGAAATTGTCCAGGGTGTTTTGCACATATATTTCTATTCTAATTAAGCATGATTACATTCCTTTTGTTTATTACGTACAACGATGAAGCTTTTTCCAACTAGTGGGACATTATAACTCCATAATAGACCTGAACGGACATTTGGACTTATTTAAAAACTGTGGGTAGCAGGCAGCACCAATATTCTTGTAGAATTTGCAACTCTGGTTGTTAAAAATGTATCCTTGTGTTAAACAGAACAAAGTCATTTGACAAAGAAATCTATAGAAATTTAACCATCATTTTAAATATGTATTAAAGATAAATTTAGTGTTATCAGGGGACTTTGATCAGATCAACTAAAGGACTTCTTCGAAAGGACTCCAAACAACATTGAAAATTCTTCACATCGATTTCGTCAAATCAAATATTTAAAGATACGTGCAGTTTTATTAATAAACAAGAATATATTACTAAAGCCTGTAAACTGCTGGTAACAGACTACTGTTTATTACGCGATGACAATGAACAATGACAATGTTAGTTCTATAAATGTAATTACACATACAAATTCATTTTGAATCCGTGCAAAAGATAATTTATTAGACTGTATGCAAATAACGTGGACCAGAGGTTTATAATTTGTACTGTCTATATATTGTCAGTTAACAACAAAAGCAAGCATTTTAAAAGTTTAGTGTAATTAAATATTAAAACAAAGAAAGTTTGTAATCACATAAAATAATGCAGCTATAATTGTTTACCATACAAAGCGCAAAAAAAGTAAATACGCAACATTACATCTAAATTAACATATTACTCATAATAACAAATGAAATTTGTATGAATTATAAGTAAATAAATAAAAGAAGTATTGCATAAACATTTTATTTTTCAAAAATGTTCAGTAATTTTATTTTATGTATTTTTTGTGTTCAATATAAAATAATAGTAAAGGACAGAAACAAGTATGACGTATCATCTGTGAGTAAAATAGAATAAAAAGAAAATTTCAAGAATTATATACTCATAGTATTAATAATAATGTTTGATATAATGCTGAAATAATGCTGAAAACGACAAAATGACTGAATAACAGAAAGTCTCTTGATGAAGAGTATAATGCTAATAAGTTAAATAATTCATTTATGTTCAGCAAATATTCTTCCGTGATAAATAACAAGGGTAAAATTATGAAACAATGAAACATGCGATTATATTTCACGGCTGTGAATCCATACAGCAAGTGTATCTTTATAACTGTTTAACTATTATATGTAATCCTAGGAGAACAGTTGTAACGTAAATGTAAAAAAAACAATTCTGCAATAAGGCTGAATTTAGCACAGTGAAGACTATGAAAGAAAACAGAATATGCGCTTTCTTGCACATGAAATGTTGGACCAAGTCAAGCAACCAATGTGTAACCCGACTAACTAGTGGGCTCAACTAAATACATATGAACGGCATTTACGTTAAATATATAGGACGTCAAATACGTCTAGGACACCCAAACTACATCAATCCCACAAAAGTGTTATGCTTGTTCGTTTAGTATATAAGAGTGACATTTCATAAGATATCAACCCTATGCATACTTGTTAGGAACATAGTGGGTGCCCTATCATCTTTTGTTCATTTTACGTCGGACTATTGTCAAGAGAAACATGGTCTGTTGGTAAAAGAATCTGTTTTATTCACAAATAAGCATAATGAAGTTACCTACTGCATTCAACAGAATTGTAATTGCTATAAAATCCAAACACAATGCCACGATATGTCCGGGGAGGTACATGTGCATGTATAGGCCACCTAGACGCTTTGAATGGTCAATGAACATTGTCCGTGCAAAAAATTTTTTAACAAAAGTAAGTAAAAAATAAATGACACTAATAGTCCTTTCATAATAATATCACAATATCAACAAATATTTTACGATTGCCTTACATACAATCGAATTGGCTTACAGACATTAACTAAGGTCTGTTTTTTTGGATTACGGACACTTTTCAAGGGCAAGTTTCATGTATAATGCACAATAGGTGACGACTATAATGCTTAAGTTGTAAAAAAATACATTTTTAGAAAAAGTCACTGGAGCTTCTGTTCTTTAATTTGTTGATTTGAAAGTGACAGAAAAATTGTTATGATGCGGCACAATGGGGCTCTACCCGATATTGATAGGGTTAAAATTATTTATAAAATTATGCATTTAACATCAGTATCTGTTTAATAAACACTCAGAGACGGACCAAGAGCCCTGATTCTGGAGCAGTGAGTAGTTTGTAAAGCGCGCCAATTTCAGCAATAACTCTTGCAGTATATGCTATGATTGGGATTCGAACCCACGACCTCTGGATCATAAGTCGAACCTTCAACCACTGAGTCACAAATAGCGGTTATTACATCAAATAATTATATTTCAAAAATAGTACTCTCCCATTTATGTCGTGATTTCTTGAGTCATCCGGTTTATAAATTTGAATATTGAACTAAAATTAAATTGACGCGAGAAATTCTAAGTAATTACATAATTTTAATAATTTGTATCTTTCGTGTTTTGTCCTGAGGTTCCAAGTTTTATGAATTATTTAAATTTGTATAAAAAATAACCGTATCAATAGTTTAATAATGATATATTGATCCTTAATTTTATTAAGTTAATTATATTAGTTCATTTAAAAGAATAATTCACTAATAATTATCTATATTATTAAAAATATGAGCCAAAACAGGTTTGCAACCAGAGAACAGTAATCGTTTGGTAAAGATGTCCTCGGGTTAAGGTGACTTAACATGGCAATGTCCTCGCATGTGTGCCAAAACCTTATTTACCATGCGTAAGATCCCATTGACACCTATAAGCTGCAACATACACGTCTTCATTGAATGGTACATTGACCATGCGTAAGATCCCATTGACACCTATAAGCTGCAACATACACGTCTTCACTGAATGGTACATTGACCATGCGTAAGATCCCATTGACACCTATATAAGCTGCAACATACACGTCTTCATTGAATGGTACATTGATCATGCGTAAGATCCCATTGACACCTATATAAGCTGCAACATACACGTCTTCATTGAATGGTACATTGACCTAATGGTTCCTAAAGATTTTTGTTCAGGTCTATTCATTGTATGATTTTAGACTGCATCGCTTCAATTTTGCAAACCGCAAAATGATAATAATTACATAGATAAGTTGGAGGAATTCTCAGAAATATTACTATTTACCCGTGTTTATTCATTCCATTATTTATTTTATCTAATACTTTCGTCAAAAAAACTTTTTTTAACATTAAAACTTTTTATACTACAATTGGCTTAGGTGTATCCTAGTGTTATATTTTCGATTAGACAAATGCAAATATAATTGCCTTTTGGTTATAATCGATAAGTAATTAGACGTTATGCACTAAATTAGACCGAATACTAATAGGGAAGATACAGTGCCATGCCACCTATATTTTATCTGAATCAGCAAAATGCGGTTTCCAAGTATATTTTCAATAAAACGACCCATTTTGTAGGGAATTGAGCCTTCATTACTGCATCTTATATGCTTTGAATCAATATGCTCTATTTACAGAACTAATAAGAAATCATACCATACAAGGACAGTTTATTCATCATATAAATACCTAATTTGGTTATGGAAAATGAACAGCGCACAATTTACTAGACATAAGCCAAGGAGAAATTAACCTGGATTTTCCACTTATCAAGCATATGATATGCTAACGACTCCCCTATTGACGTCTTTAGCAAATTGATGCAATTAAGGTTAATAAAGACAAGGGTTATGTCCTACTTTCATTTTATTTTTATTTAAATTATAAAATAGAACGACGGCTACTATGAAACGTAAATCATGTTATAAACTCAAAAAATTTACAGAACAAATCGTGTATTTTTTTAACAAGACATAAAACTCACGTATGGTGATAAATGAATGTCTGAAGGTATTGTGTAGGAAATCAAACATTTTAAATAAGAAAATGTCGACGTTAATAAACAATAGTACGCCAAGCGAACAATTCAACTATCCTAATCCTGGCGGGATAAAGAAGGCCCATAACTAACAACTTTATTAATAATTAAGGGGGTCCAATGGTGGTGTTTTTTTGCAAATTTGGTGCAACTTTTGTTTCTCTATGTTCTAAAAATATCTTAAAATATCTCAAATGATTTTAATATATAATTTCGTGTAAAACTGTAAGCACGATTTCCTCCAACAATTGTAAAATAATTTTAAATCTTGAAACATTGGTTCAACTCTCCCTTATTCTGGACTGAAAAAAATAGATTATCACAGTAAACATATTATGATATTCATGCGTGGAATTTCTAATATATTATTTATAGGATAACATCGTGTCGTGTGTTCCGTAGAGATTTTTGAGATACAAAGTTGATTTATCTCTCTCGTGTGAAATCATTGGAAGGACATGCAACGTATTGTAACCTTATTAGCACCTCTATATGAATATATAAAATATAAAAAGTGATCTTTGTTGATGATCAACAACATACATCTTTTTTTAAATTTCAGAGTTTCTTTTTTAAATTATATAACTTTTTTTTGGTCTAACTGGATGGCGCTTTGGATGTAAACCATTATTTGTAAATACGGGTATTCTTTAATTTAAACAATATTTAAACACCTTTGGATAATTTTAATTCTTGTCTCATATTTGATGTCAAGATAGTTAAGTGTCATAATAAAAATTTTAATAATTCAGTAAATCATTTTTCTGCGTTAATAAATTTTCTCATCCGAATTATAGACAATATGCATTTTATGTATTGAAATATAGACAATATATGTCACTATAAATTACTTATAATGGAATAAATGCATAAAGAAGAGTTGACACTTTACAACTAAATAATAATTTTATGTATAGAAAAAAAAACTGTATTGTATACCTTAGACTCTTTGTTTATAAATGAATCAATTTTGAGAAAATTAAAAAATATATAAATTTCCCGTATAAATTCAGATCGGCTGTATCAGGTTTTATGCGACGGTGTCGAAGTGTAAGGTATATAAAAAGTCGCTAATCGATCCATAAATAATACAATTGAAATCTTTTTTTAAATCAATTACGAAAATTAACCTGCTTTAGATATGTGTAATTTTGTTCTACCGTATACTTGAATTTATTTTATTTTGTACATGCTTTTGTGATTCTACCGAAAGCCTTGACAATTATCTTAAATATATTTATGTTAAATTGAATTATGTTTAATATATATATATAGGCCTATAGAACATACCATAATTCTATATTACATATATATGTATATCTATAAAGTAATATCATCTGTCGACTGTATGTGAAAAAATATATCGATCGTAAATAAATATCCCCCATATAGAAATCATCTGTCATATTGTAAAAATGTTTTTTGTTGTTGCTAGACATTAATTTGGGATGAAAATAATTTAAGCATCATTTAGTTTTGGTATTAATAATAGAAGAAGAAGTAAAAACAACTTTTTTATTTTTACATAATTTCTTCTTAAAATAATGACGAATTTTGATAAAAATAATACTTTGCATAAATATATCTCAACCAAAATATAGAAATAGGCGCAAAGCTAACTATAAAATACACTTTTACTTTTAAATAATGTGGAATAATAAAAACTTGTAATATAAAAAAATGTTTTTCTATACAAATAAAGAAATTGAAAGTATGAACCCCATAATAATTTTTTTACTGGAGATTCAGTTAGAAAGTTTCTTTAAAAAAAGCTTAATAATCCGAATATTTCTACTTTTGATGCTTTACATTTGTACCCAATACACTCTTCGATAAAAAATGGTTAGCTTGTTCAAGGCTATATATCTAAATTGTGAAAATATAACAATATTATTATGAAGAAGTTCATTCTGCTAACATTATAACACAAAATTGTGTGGAGAGGGGGGAGGAGGAAGCGAGTGTGGAGGTTTGTTGTAAAAGGGATGTTCTTTAAAGTGTACAAAGTTAACATCCAATTAAGCGTATACTTTCATAGAGTATCAAAATATTGAAAATTACTTTTTTTAGGATTTTTTAAAATAAAAAAATCGAAGGTTGGTGGTTAGTAGGCTAGCTGTGACGTCTAAATTCAAGCTTTGATTATATATTTTTATTTTATTAGTTTTAGGACTGTGTATGTTTTGTCTTGTATTGTCTTGATTGTTTCCGATTGGTCATACAAGTGAATTTTTACCTAATTATCGTGACATTTAATTATTTAGTGTGTGTTATCCATTAATTTAGATGGTTCGCCATTTTGTTAAATTATAATACGTATTTGTTATAATTTCTTACATGTTAGACAAATTTATAAATTTTTTGGTGTTCAGAATATCCTTTTATGAAACTATTTGGTTATACAAAACGTACAATTTAATTAATATTACTTTTTTAATATTTTAAAATATATTCATTTTATATTAAAAATAATTATAAAACGTTTTTATTTCGAGTAAAATGACTTTTAAAATTATAGATAGTCACTTGCAGTGTCTGTTTTGTTCAGTATTGTCTTAATTATTACCTATTGGTCATAATATAAGGGAATTTTCACCTAATAATCCTGAAATTTATTTTGGAGCGTGTGTTTTCCATCAATTTCTATGGTGCACCATTTAGTTATTTTACAGTATATATCATATTGTCTTACACGTAATACAAATTTATATTAGCATATATTTTTGGTGTTCAGAATGTCCTTTTGTTAAATTGTTTTGTTATACAAAACGTAACATATGAATAATATTACATTATTTATATTTTTAAATGTCGTTTCGAGCAATATATTATTTAACGTTCTTCTGATAATGAAACTATTTTGAAACATTTGAGATAGTCTCTTGCAGTGACTAATTGTTATCTTATTTTTGGTCTTCAGAATGTCATTATGTGATACTATTTGGCAATTGCCATTATATAAAATAAAATTGGTAAGTTTAGGCAAGACTGAACCTATACGACCGTTCATGGTGAGAACTGGAAGCATAATTAATTCTAGTAGCAACAGTGTCTCTAATAATGCTAAGTATCGACAATTAACAAATTTGAAATTAAAAATAAATAAAAACAATAATTGTATTTTTTTTAAATGGGTATGGCGGTTGCTATTATATAAAATTGTGAATTGGCAAGTTTAGGCGAGTGCGACTATTCGTGGTAAGAGCCGGAAGCAGAATGAATTGAAGTTGCAACAGTGTCTCTATGTATACTAAGCTAGAGTGCACTAACAGTCGCGATATGGATCAGTATTCAAAGTGCATTCAAATAAAAAATTAGGGTAATCCAGAGTCGACATAAATTTTAGGGGGGTGATCCAGAGTCGACAACCCTCCTACTACTATTCGAAATATGGGTAAGTGTCTCTTTCAAAAGTTGATAATAATACACAGTCTTGTATTTTACGAAAATGTTATTGATGAGAGTTTAGAAGGTCGACGTAAAGATTTCAGCCGACGTAGAGACTTCTTGACTGTTTCTGGTTTGTCAGAAACTTTGTTGATTTTCCATGTTTACTGAAGGCAATTTATAATTTGTAATATATACTGTTTGTTATTCTGTTGGTGACATAATAAGATAATTGTAACATTAACTTAAAAGTCCACAGAAACACATGATCCGATTCCTACTAATGATGATTATGACACTCGTAAATATTGTCGATTAATAATATGCAACATTTACTCGTAAAAAAGAGTTTATAAAGATATAATACATTAGAGACGCGAGATTATTTTATTACAATATCGACAGCATTTTTAATAAGCTTAATATTATACTATTCCCATTTCTATGTTACCAATGTATGTAAAAACAATTTTTAGAAAATATTTCATAAAGTAAACTAGTTTTTCATTCTGAAACAGTTAATATAATACAATAATATAATTACATTTTGTAAGAAAACAGATATTTGTTTGTAAAATGAAACTTTTCTTGAAACATGCTGTATCCTCATG
>JAUZND010006307.1:0-10817 GCA_034780555.1 Coelogynopora nodosa | reverse complement strand
AAATATTCTGTGTAACGTTTTAACTTCATTTTATTTTTGACTTTACAATAAAAATTGCAGCATACACCGGTCTTACAATATTTCTATGAAGTGGAAAGTTATAAATCTAAAACTTAAAAACTACTGATTACGTAGCTTTGTCAAAATTTAAAATCAACCTGTCTCAAGTTACGAAGACTCATTTCAATTGTCGCATTCAACACTGTAAATCGAATGGTAAGATACAAACTACAAAAAGTCGAACTAATTAAAGATAATTTCCTTAACCTACTCACAAGCATATATAGTCATGCGCTGAAATTTTAGTCAACAAAGAATCCAATGCCATATAATTCTACATTATGGAGACTATAATTTTATATTATATAACATATTATATATTATATCATCAGGCATTGCTCATAGCATTTGTCAGAGAGTACAGCAACATAGTTTTTAAGAGTAAATTGTTTTGTTTAATTTATTAAAATAATATGTGCATCTATTCCATGTTTTGAAATATGTCGGCATTCTCAAGAGGTTTTCAACAATGTACAGCGGTTACATTTTGGTTGAAAGAAACCGATTATATATATAGTGCTTCGAAGTCGATACTGCAATACTGTTTTTACCGTCACTACTTCATGGTTTTGTAGAGTTGTTACTGTTTTTAAAATGTTAGCGGAACTAAAATAATAAGTAATGAAATTTTGTCAATTAAAATTACACTGATCGTTAGGTAGTTTACCATTTAGTTTATCTAATCAATTTTAGTATTGTTGGTTCATTCAAAATATTTTGTACTAGTTGACATATAGGTTGTAATGTACATGTTATGTATTTTTATAATTTAATTTTAAATAAACGTTTAAAACGTAATCATAGTCATACATTTTATAAGTACATGGGTAAACTCTTAATCGATTATATATTTTTTATAATTGAAAATAAATTATTTATATAATATATTTTTCAGGAAATTACACAAGACGCTAGAAACATTATTTATCCTGGTAAGCTGCATAGTTATAAGTTTATATATTAAGTATAAATATATTTAAATATGATTTTTTACACTACATATTTTGTATATTTAAAATATAAATATAACCACAGTAGTTACTGTGAATATTCATAATTTTGATTACGATAACGATTCACTGATGTAATTTACAATCGGTAGACTTTGGGGTGAATTAATATTTTTATGAAATTTAATATTGATCACCTGTATAATGTAAAATTATTGGAATATCTCGTGACCTTTATCCACAATTTAAAAATTGGCTATAGCGAAGATGGCAAATTATAATTATTTTATTAACTAAATAATGTTTGAAAAAAAAAGTTTGTTTTGAAATACAAGAATGATGGATTACTATGAAAAAAATTATTTCGAAATTTTTTGTCATATATTATTTTCGTCTGCTACTCTTCAGTCCCACCCACATATCATTTCCAATCCTCAGCTGAGATTTGTTTAAGGAATTGTTTATCTTCAAAATTTAATGAATATTTTGTACGTTTTTTGCACACACATATTTTGCGGTTACATGTTTTTTCAAATAAATAAATTTTCCATCTTATAATATAAAAATTTGCAATATCTTCCAAATTTAAGCATTAGATTGGTACATATTATTTATTTGTAAATATTTAAAAATTAAATAATGCGCTGAAATTTGACATTTACAATTGTTTTACAATGATTGCTCATTTTTTAGTTTTTTTACTCTAATCGTCAGTTTAAAAAAAATAGTATTAATGTAATTAAAATGATGTCATGTAATATCTTTAAAACAATTGCTTTTTATTGTGTAAATTAAAATTTTGTAACATGAAACGATTTTTTTTAAAGTTTAATTTGATGGAGCGTTATTTAATGTTCATTCATTGATATAATTTTATTCGTTGTTACTCATTGTTTCAATGACTTATTCGTAACCCTAGAAGCATCAAGGGGGGTCAGATTTATCCACTAACAAGTGTTTGATTGCGTACTACTCAATCTACTAAAGCTATCGTACTGAAATGTTAAGTAGTCTATGTGCCTAATTCGCAAATAACTTTCCATTCCAAATATTTCGTAGATTATACTAGAAAACTTAATGAAATAATATATTACATAAAATAGGCTCAATATAGCCTTTCTAGACATTTTTTATTATGTCTTTTATTATTAAGCTTTTAGATTAATACTATCATTTAATCGCTTATACCTTTACATACTTTCTGTACTTACTATTTTTTGGTGCTTAATGATAACTATTATACGTAATTATTTATCAAAAATCTACCAAAAACTATTTTTTTCACTGTATTTCATTATATCTAATGCATTACAATTAATACTTCTTTGTCGCAAAATAAATGACAAACAATATATTTAAAAGCTATATTCAGTATTATATAATATACAGATCATAGATGTTGGACAAATTATTATAGACATATAGGCCTATTACTTTTATCAACTGTATGACGAGTGCTGCATTAATATAAGGCAAAATCGATAATAAAATAATTTATTATAAAAATATAATTTGCATAATAATAAATAAATATATTTAATTATAGATATTTGTATTAATATATGTATACATTATTACAATTATTTCGTTAAATATGTGAAATTGTATTAAAATTTTTATTGTCAATCTAAAAATGTTAACGTAATTTTTTATTAACCATTTTTAAATCTTTTGAAAATGTTAGTTGTAATTTTGTTTAGTTTGATCTATGTAACAAGGGAAATTTTTGATATTGCCCATATTCTAAATTAAGATATATTGTTTAAAGTAATTCTATATGCCGTAAAAAGAGGGGAGGGGGTATGCACCCTCAAAAAATTACACTTCCCGTTGACCAACTGAGCTGAAATTCATTACATGTAAACGTTGTGACTGTCTCCAAAAAGAAAATTTGGTGACAGTTTTTAAAAAATATTATTTTCCATTATAAATTCAATTAAAAAAAACTGAAAAGTATTGTGTGAACTTCAAAATGGACTCTAGCAGACAATAAAATATGCAAAAAAAATTGTATTATTGGACAGTGTTTTTTGGCATTTTGGTGAAGTCATATGACCGACACTTGAAATCTAAGAAATAAAAGTCATTTTATCACCGAATTAAAATGTTATACACATAATTACGAGCTAATACATATCTGTAAGTTTCAAAGCGATCTCAGTACGAAAACATACTATTTTTGAAACGTATGATGTGGACTAACCTAGACCATGACATAAAACTATAAATATTGTTTCTCTAATGAATCAACCTTTCTAAAACTTACATAGTACGTGTAATACCAATTCATCCTGTCCTCTCAGTGGATACCCCACTGTACGAGTTCCTGATATTTGGAAAACCGTATCTATTGAGTCAATCCCCAAGAAGGGAAATTTAACATCTCTTAACAAGAGAGGAATCTCTCTTATATGTGCAATTGGGATAAATTGTTAAATAACATTATTCTTAATCGTCTTCCAGTCATCAAACCTCTAATATTAGCCATTTGAGCAGTTTCAGACCAGATTGTTTTACCATTGAACAGATCACTGCTCTTTCAATTATTGTTCATTCCTGCAACTACTATCAGCGCTCTGTACTTTAAATTTTATGAAGACATTTAAGCTACAAGTCAATCTACGAAAGAATAGTTTTCAGATCTTAATAAAAAAAAATTGTAAAATACCTGCTACTTTTTCGTTTTTACTTTAATTTCTATAGGCGATAATCGCTTTCATTTGTACATTAACTAGAATACATTTGCGTCTGTTAAAACTATAGTCATGTTTTTATTTAGTCAATTTACAACCACTTCATGTGTTTTGCAAGGCAATATATTAGCTCCATTCGTTTTCATCTTTTACTTCTGCCCCATCATACGCTGATAATGTTAGCACTACGTGTTCTCAACAAACTCAAACATAAAGGCAAACAAGTCGGCTTAATCGTAAGTGCCAAGAAGTACTCCATGTTGGAACAGTATCCTTCCCAACACTCTCTTCCAACTGGAGAAGTTATTACCACTTGCAACGATTTCAAACACTTGGGTGCTAATGTATTAAAATATAACATTTTATTTGCTGATTGGCGAAGACAAGCATGGGTTGCTGCTCAAATTCTTCACTCTCAGACAATGTTGTCTCATAATATTGTAGGACACGTTATTCGTGAGGATCACCTCAACATCTTCTCGTGTCAACCGTGGTCATCCCTTGCTCTAGTTTTGACCTATTGACCGACCAAGCCCCACCGCCGTAGTGTGGCTTGCCGAAATAATACCGTCAGTGACACACTGTTAATTGACATCAAATACCTTAGATTGGCTTATTTAGAACTAATTTTTAATTTTCCAAAAACAATATTAGTAGAATTGTACTCAGGTCGGGAGTTTGTTATTATTTTTATACTTTTTTTATTTTTTATAAATCATTTAATAACTTTCGTGGTTTATTTTATTATTGTTATTTAATTCCTAATCGTGATACTGGATCAACGCGGACTTAATAATCACATATATTTTTATTTATTACTTTGATTACATTGTATTACTATGTAATTATTATGTAATTTCTATGTTATTACTATGTAAAACTATGTATACATGGTTAGAAGATGTCCGATGGATTTTAAAAATAGTTCCATTTAAACGTTTCTTCAAGAGATCTTTAAGATTTTTAAAACAATCAAAGTTGGCCATCTTTATTTGTTGCACACAAGACTAATAAGTTTTATATTAAAAACGACTGTCAGAAAAATTGCTGGAATTGGAGAATATGAAGAGCAAGATGATGAAAATTGCCTCTTTTAATATCAATGACATTTCGGTGGAAATTTTGCTTTGAAGGACAAATTCAAGAAGTTTTAAACTTTGGTCGAGTCTGTCGACAGTTGATTGATTGTATAATCATGGACTTTTGTTCTCATTGTTAATTTCACTTCGCAAATGCGAAGACGACAAAACAAGAGTACATTTTCTCCAAGCGAGAGAAGAATCATTGTTGTCAAATGTTGGGGTCATAGAGAAAATGCATGGATCCCACTTCTCTGCCTCTCAGACTAGAGGCAGTGGGACACCGCACATCAGGGGTCACGCTGCAAATTTCAGATTGCGGGGCCAAACAGAAGAAAGGCGCAAATAGTAAAGGGAAACTCTACCAAATGTAAGGGTCAAGTATATGGGCTATATTAATTTATCCCTTTTGCAATATCTCTGCTATACATGACAAAGAGGACAAATAGATATTTTTGCAAAATAGGCACTCTGATTTTAAAAAAGCATCTTTGAAATTATTGGTTGGCAGTACTACCTTTGGTAGGGTCCCTGTATTATGCTTATTGTGTTTCTTTATGCTCTTAAACCCCTATTTTAATTGTACTTTTTAATAAAGAGGTGGATATGGAATGGCTATAAGGGAGGCCATTATATATATATTACTCACAAAAAAGTCATGAAATTTTTTTTACAAATATTCTGTATGAACCCTGTTTATTGCATGAACTTTATTTCGCTGCAAACTGGCCAAAAAATATTAAATACTCTGAGAATTCCCGGAAACCGGAGATTTTTACGTCTGTTTATTTTTAAATAGTGCAGTCACAGATGGTCCATAAAAATAGTCAAGTTGTTCAAATATTTTAGAAAAACATTAAAAGTCAGCAAAATAGGACACGTAGGTTTAAATACATAACTATTTCCGACCTCACCTCTTATTAAATATGATGTAAACATATTATATATAATTAAATTAATATTTTGTAATGTAATAGTACGCTGATTTAAATTGTTATACTTTGTTGTCTTTTAAATGTTATTTTTATATGAAATTCTATTTTAATATTAGTTCAATAGTAAATAGTAGAAAATACACCGTGGTCTAGAATATTTATTGTAAATATAATAATTAATAAAACGTGATGAATAACTAATATAGGCAAAAATATCACACACATTCGTTAGCGTACAATCGTTTATATACTATAGTCATTTTACTTTTAACTAAATGTGTCATATTACATATTTTGTTAATTGATCTCCTAAAATTATTTATGTAATATGTATAAAATATACAAAAATAAATAATTTTTAATAATTTTAATTTGTGTTTTATATCTATTATTCGAGACAAAATAATCCTAAAAATCGTATACGGTTAGTAATTTGATAAATTAATATATTTAATTATTATGGTGTTTAAATAATATCAAAAAAATTATATTTGATATAAATTTTATGTGATAAACTATACATCTTCTAGGGGGCAATCACAATATATATTTGTCATTTATATCATCAGTCTACTTACCACTGCACTGTCACATAAGTAGTATATAATTTAGAATAATCTTTTAAAATCTTTGTTGTACTATGCGTTCAAGACAATCTGATACAAAAAAGTCGTATGCTTTTAGTTATTTAATACTTTATTATGTATAATTATTATGGTGTTTTTAATAATACTTAATAATTATGTTTGTATTGTATTTTCAGTAAATGATATGTGAAAAAGCTATATATTTTCTAGTGGCAATCGTAATATGTATCTGTCACAAAAATAGTCAATAATTGAGAGAAATAAGTAAACCTTTGTTGTATTCATGTGTATTTTACAATATTTTTACACAATAGAATATTTTCTTCAGTTTCTATAATTAGAAGAATTATTTGTTTAAAAATAAATAATTGGAAAAAACCTTTAAATGTTCTTGAGTGTAGGGTAACCGAAAAAAAGAAGAGCTAGAGTACCTGTATTTTGTCTACTAATTGTTGTGTCATAGCAAAAATTATCTTTCTAATATACTAATTAGTTACTCTGGCTATAATGTAGGCACCGATTTAACATACAATTTGAAATAGCATACTAATAATCTAGTTCACAACTATATTTACTGCTTCTATAACCAATTACATTATAATCCAGCTTTAACAAGCTTTGATATAACGCGAAAATAGTTGACTTCCTTTAAAATACTTATATTTTGCTATAATAATAATCCCGCTCATAGCGAAATGTATTTATCGAGCAAGTTTTCAAATACCAAAAATAAATTCACTATGTTTATGACGTGCCATAAATTGTAAATAATTATTTTACACTTCATGTAAACATCAGGCTGCTTATCAATTGAATTAATCCGTCAGGGAAAGTCTGGTAAAATAGTAATGAGTCAAGGGAAATTTTATTTTTTAGTTGTATTTTTTTACGATTTTTAACTTTTATATTTATATATTATGTTAAATGTAATGAAATTTTCAGGACTGATAATACATTTAATTGTCAGATATATATTTGTAACTTAACTGACAATTACATATCCCAAATACTTTTAGAAAATTAGTTTGCCTGGCTTTGTAGTGTGAAGGTGTAGTGTAGCGGAGTGCCAACGACAGTCCGATGTAAATCTTGTAACAGGGAAATCAAGCCTAGCAATACGAGATCTAATCAGGTGATGTAATATATGTTTAAGGATTATTGGAATTTATTCGAATTTCATGAACATACTGCTACTCGTTATATCACGGGATTTTGGAATTATGATATTATTTGAATAAAACTTAAAGTGTTTTCAAATTAGGAAATTTGTACTTTTGAGTGAAGGTTGCTGTCGAAAAAATTTACATGTGAACAAAAAGTATTTTTAATTTAGTGAACGCCATTTTTTACGTTGCAGTTTTAAAATAGCACAAAAAAATTGGTCTAAATAAAAACTAATTATAATACAGAAAATTTACTTTTATATTAAACATGATACATGTTTGTTTTCATATTGTTTATACTTTTTCAAAAATAATCTGAATTAATTATTAATAATAATCGACCATGTCAGGAAAGTGCAATACAAAATGTTTAGTATTTTTTATTAGATTAGTCAGATAATTCTAAATAAAGTACAATAATAATGTTAATGTAAAATAATCTCATTTCGTTTAAAAAAAGTGATTTCTGTATGATTGAAATAAGTGTAGAATAATTGTCATGCATTAACTATGAGGCCTTTTCTTTTCCCTTAGGTACTATCTCTTGACCTGTATAGGCTGAGGCGTCAATATTGTAGGCAGGCAGGCAGGCAGGCAAGACAGGATGGTGTTTTAGGATTTCAGAAAAACTGTAGACTTTTAAACTTGGGTCCAATATGTTTTATACTATCTTAAATTATGTCCTGTATAATAGTCTAGTTATTTTATATAGTGTTTATTCATTGACAATTATTTTCATATCAATTATTTTGTCGTTAAGTTTCTTGTTAGTTCTACTGTGTACATCTGTTTAATTTGTGTTAATAAATTTTAAAAATATATGTATTACTTAAATTTTAATGTCTTCTATAGTTATTATCTTTACTTATAAATATAATTACTTTTAGTATACAAGTCCTTTCTTTCGAATAAAAAGTAGTGATTATAGTAAAAAATAATATGTGGGAAATAACCATTATTAAACAGTAAAAATGTAAAATGAGTGCTATGTTGTTGTATTTTTGTTTTTAGTTAATTATGTATGCATACTAATATATGTAGTATATTCACTTTTCTTTCATTATATTTTTCCATTTTCAGTGCAATTCAGAAACTGGCTGTGTTCCAATTTAAATGAAGTAAATTAATTAAATAATAATCTTACCAAGAATGTTACCTTGGTGTGTCTCTTTTAATTGATACATAAGTGTATTTTTATTATATGATTATTTTTATAATTAAAAGTAATATATGTATTAAATTTTTTTTTTCTAAATATACTATTTTAGTACAACTTATAATTAAATAACTTAGGGAAAAGCTTCTAGATTTATTAAAGTTATTTATATTATTTAGTGTTTTATTCACTTTATTGCTATTGTCGTGTATTTTATAAACACTTTATTCAATAAACAATACATTATTAAATGTTAATATATATTTTTAATTTATCGAATAATAATATGTTTAGCAGTACTTACCCTGCTCGGGGAATTGTCCCGAAGTTAGTTCCAAAACTTTATATTAAATATGCATTAATTGTTTTCGCATTACTTTGAACCTTGTGGGTATCATGTGGGTGGTAATTTTATTGAACAAACTTGATCCTGTAGAATATATATAGCAATTTTAGGAATAAAATCATCGTAACACATCTTTCGAAATGGTAAAAAAACCATGAGGGTACGGGGTGTCATGTAAGATTTAAAAAATTACAAATTAGATTTTGATGTTAAGATTGTTTCGAATTTTTTTTAACGGTTTACGTTACGTCCACTTTTATCTAGGTTATGCTTTTTGTGGGGTGCTATAAAACCCCATGTTTAGAATTTTAATATTATGATTTTATTTTTTATGTATTATTAATAATATATTCTATTAATGTTGCAAGTTTTAGTTACTAATATCATCGGAAAGTATGAAAACCCGGGGAGAAGAGTGGGGGGGGGGGGAATTGCATATAATATAGTTGTATAAAATATGTGCTAGATTCTCTGGTGCTAAAATATTCTAATAAAATAGTTAGATGAAGTATTTTAGACACTGAGTAACAAGAATGGATTTGTTACTGAGAACCAAAATCTGCTTTTTTTAAAAAAAATAGTATACCTCACCACAGATGGAATTAATAAGCTGTTAGAAGGATTTTATACAGGTACCAATTAGAAAGCATATATATAATTTTTTTTAAGCTGTTTAATTTTAAGCTGTTTTTAAGCTATTTACACTGGACATTATTTCATTTAAAATGCAACTTTTCCAAATACTTGTGTATGCACCGTATACTTAACCCCCTTGCGCACAGGCCTGTTATATTGTTTAGGTTACCGCCTAATCATATTTTTCATCCCTCAATGTAGACATTGGTTAGTTAATTAACTAATGTTTTATAGATTATCGTCAGTTTTAATTTAATTACATAGTACGTACAGTTACCCCTTCGTATGTGGACATGTCTTGTATGGGTTTGCTACGTGAAGGGGGATGGGTATTTTACCTGAAAAAACAAAGTTTCTATCAACCGATTAAAGCTGAAATTTGTATACAGATACTTTCTAAAGACTTGTCTAGATATTTATATTTTCAATTTTTTTATCAATTAATACTATTAATTAGTTTAACTACAATTAAGACTAATTAGTATGATTTTTATGGCCTGATTACGTAATAAACTCCAGTTAGAAAGCTAACCATATATATGTATATATTGACCCATATATGCTATTACTTTTGATCAAGGCAACCAATTAACTTGATTTTTTTGCACCTCATTCTAGATCATATACTACTTATATAAATAAGCTATAAGTAGTATAAATGCTATTTGAGTATTAATTTAAATTGCTGGTTATTTTACTAAATAATTTTATTATTTAAGTTAAATATATATATAATTTATGATAATCTCTTTTTTTTAATGTTGCACGTTTTAGCTCCTAACATCAGAAAGTATGAAAAAATATAGGTATAAAATAGTTCAATATATAATAACACAATTTTTTTTATAGTTAATAATATTCGAAATTATATTTGTTATATTTTTTAGTTAGATAAAAGTATTTTAGCCACTGCATAAAAAATGAGGGTCCTACAACATCGTTCAATCAAAATTTTTATTTATTGGAAAAAAATGGCATACAGCCCCCCACTGGAAGATTAAGAAAAGAACAGATTTATAGCTTATATTATAAACGAAAAAACATACGGGTAAAATGTTCTTGCACATTTCTTCTTCTTGCACACAATTTAATAAAAAACGAACCAGAAATTGTAGCTAAAATGTTAAAGTTTCCGGGGAATATAATATTGCACAAATCTTCTTACTTACACAAGTACGTAAATCAATATTTACAATCAATATTACAAGGTTA
>JAUZND010006306.1:0-10818 GCA_034780555.1 Coelogynopora nodosa | reverse complement strand
CCACAGACCCGCCTGTACTAGTTTTATGAATACATGTGATATGTCAACACATGCCCTTGGCAACTTGTACCTAACTTATAGTTTTTAATTTTATGTCTTGTTAAAAAAAAAATTTAAATAGATCTTTCAGAACCAAGCAAAATTGCTTGCCTGGTCAACTTGTAACCAACTTATATTTATATTCATATCTCATTTAAAAACAAAGAAATAGATGTTTTATTGGAAGTAAGCAATATTCCTTTTTTTTGTATTTTCTTACCATGAGCTTTTTTTGTATTTTCTTACCAATGAATGTAAAACCACAAAGAAAACATGTATTTGGGCATCACAAGCAGGCAAAAAGAAAAAAATTAAATTAAGTATTTAGTGTCAATGTTCACTGCATGCTTGCTTTTAGTTGTGTATTCACTAAACCGCATTATAGCAAATCATAATTTAATCCCCTTCCTTTGACATCCCCCTTGCTTTGTGTTCACTAAATGAATTCACATACATTATTGTAATGGGTTCGAGTTGACTAGGCCCTACTTTTAGTGGACTAATATAGATGTTAATTTTTATTCACAATCAATTTATCTAAATTATTTTTTATTTAGAATTATTCCTGACCTATAAGTACATGTTTTTACTATCCAAGAACAAGGTACGTTTTGACCTGATACCAATTAAAGAATGGTGTTAATTTTTTTTTTAATACAAGTTATTTTTTATTCCTGACGCTAAGGGGGGGGGGGTTCTGGGTGGCCGACGCTAGTTTAGATGACTTCTGTTATTACCATGACCCCTAACCATATATTTAGTATTTTTTAATCCTATTGTATTTTTATTAAATTTGAATGAAGTAATCATTCACATATAATGCAAATAAAGCTTATGTCTATTGACTGTTGTACATGTGGAGATACAATATTATAATCATTATTTTTTAATTAAATTTTATCTAAAAATATCAATATAATAATAAAATCAGAGAAAAGAATAACAATGTTAATATTTAGTCAATACATTTTAATGAAATTTTTATCCATATTTAAAGTCCCTTTGATATCCAAAACTAATAAGAATCTTGAATAGTGCCTAGCATAACAGATTGATACATTTAACAAATAATATTTACATTTGTGTGTACATATGAAGGTATTTTGCAATATATTTAAAGGTGCCATAGAAGAAAAACCTGACCATGTATTAATATGCATACCAGAACATAAATCGTATAATATGGGCAGACACAATTATTATTATTTTAATTCACATGTATAAAAAAATTCATGTATATACGCATATAACACGTTTTACAGCTTTCTTTTCGTATAGGGTGACAATTAGCCATACAGAAATGATTAGCATATTGCTGTGCTTCGTCCGCGTATTGAAATCACTCATTTTTATTAAAAGTATCCATTTTTAAATGAAAATTAATGTATGTGAAATTGGTAGAAAAACAAGATTTTAAAATATATTCCTTCAATTAAGAAAAGAATGCACTAAGATAGTAATTTTTTTATTAATGTCAATTAAATTTAAAAAATATTTTAATTGCTTCATTAATTAAAATATTTATTTTTTAAATATGTAACCTATTAATTAATAAACTACATGCATTTATTATAATTAATGGTTAACATATGTATTTTTCCAATTTTGAAGATATATATATTTTAAAATATTACTATTTTTGTATTATACGTGCAACATTTTTTTAAAGTGGTGGCGGACCATATATGTGGGCTGGTGGTACTTAGTTATCGTCAGTAGAAATTGTCGTGCAATGGTTGCTGCTATCATCAGACGTAAGAAGACTTTGTGTTTGGTTGGAGCCTTTCACTTTTCCAGTTATTTTTCTGACTTCAGACCATATCTCTTTGGCGTGGTTCTCGTTATCAGTTTTCTTTAGTTTGTTTGCGTTTTGCTTGACTATTAGTGCTGCTATTTCCGGTGTAATTTTGTTTGTATCGTCGAGTCTTTCTTTGTGCATAAGCTTATTCATTTGTCTGAGGCGTTTGATGAAAGGGGTGATGAATTTGGGATCTCTAGAGGTGGTCGTAATTTCTTTTGTTGGAAAGTAGTGATCAATTAAGTTGGTCATCTTAGTGTAAATTTCATTGGATTCTTCTTGGAAGGGGTATTGTTATTGAATGATAGCTCATTTTTGGAAAGATTCTCTTTCAAGAGTGCTATTTATTTTGGCTTGATAGGTCTGATAAAGTGTTTGTGTTTTTTATTTAGTTTCGTACAGTTGAGTGCTGATGGTTATTTAGACTGACTGTGGCAAGGTGATCTGTCTTTAAGGTTGATTTGACGACACTAAGGAGATTAGTATTAGTTTCATTGACATATTCTTTTTAGATAGCTGTTGCCTCTAGTTGGTTTGTCTACGATTTGTAGAAGGTCCGTATGTTCAATTATTCAGTCGTTACCGAGAGTGTTGCAGTCCCCTGCCACCGTGATCTCTTAAGCTGGAAAATAGTTTTTGAAGTTCTCAATAGGGGATTCCAAGTAGTGAATAATAGTATCAACGTGATAGTCAGGCTTGGGTAGATGGTATAGCGCTCCAAAGATAAAGTGTTTTCGTGTGAAAGAGAATTTGGACCCATATATTTTGTAATTGAAAGTTAGTCGTTGGAATTAGGCTGGTCCACCATGCTACACCACCTGCTTTCTTACGCGCCGGTCTATCACGACGATAGAGTTGATATCCGTCTAATTTTAGAGCTTCAGTACTATGTTTTTCTTTGAATAAAGAATGCATACATATCTGTCCTTGATCGCCAATTGTGTAATGATTAATAGAAGTGTCAAAGTTTATCTTAAAACAGGCGATCAAGCTGCTGCAAACATCTCAATCTATACATACCCAGAAAATGTATATAGTGTATTAATTTTATGTCAAACTTAAAACGCCATAGATTCACTTCTATTTGAAAGTATAAAATTTAATTTTTATACGTGTGTTTTTGTAAAGATTTGTATGCCTCACAATTGTCATGTCTAATTCTGTTCATTTCTCTTTCGGAAACTATCTGTCTATTATTTTACAAATCAAAACAATTCAAAACTATATTTAATAAGAAATAGCGTAAATTCAACAGAGAAAAAATTAAAATTAAGTAATTACCAAACAGAAAAACGTATTGAAGGATTATGAATAAAACTATCAATAGCAGAGATAATAAACAAATACACAACGAGATTTTTAAAAGTGTATCTGATTGCTAGACATTTCTTTGAATGTTGTGAGCAATGCCACGCAAAAATTCAATAACAGGCCGATTGGTTTCATCCTGAACAATTGCCAAGATGATCTTGAGTTTCACTCAATGAAGAATTCTATAGTGTGCTATTCCACCAATCACCATCGCTGAAATGGCAATTCTACATTCCAGGGCAAAACCTTCTCCACAAAGTGACGCATATCAAAATATAAATTGTCTGTCTAAAAAATCTTCACGTGGCTCAGTTACAATTGCTTAATAATTATTCGCTAGTTGTTTCAGTCATCAGATGTGACAGCAACTGTGATGTGTGTGATTTGAACGGTCAGCAAATATATTATTGTAATTGGTCATAGTATGTGACACGTAGATATCCCCCGCGGCAAAAGGGTTGAGTTAGTTTGTGCAGTAGCAGCTTCGCAGTCAGACAGTACATGGGTAGGTCCGTATAATCGCAAGTGTTGTGAAATCTTACGATGATGCAGACTAATGCTCACGAGATATCCAAATTGACGCTTGGCAATAAAGTCGGCCTGAACACCGATAAGAATTTGATTCTGAACCATTTGTCCTAACAAAAGCTGCCAAGATTTTCGGATCACAATAAACGACAACATTTCTTGCACAGATAATATAAAATTTTCTTTGTATTGAAGTTTTTTGGATATCTCTTATAATGTATCCTCGCTATCCTTCTACCTTCAAATCATCCTATTTTCACCAATATGCAAAATATAATGCTATTGTCATTATTTATTATAATTTTTAAAAAATCTTATTGGTGACATTTTATGCAATATTTTAATACTTTTACTTTAAGCACATTGTTTCAAGAAAGTTTCAGTCCTCATTTTAATTAATATTCTTGTCTGGTATGCACACAACAATTCACAAATTAATAGTAACTCAATTATTCTCTAGTAGTCACCCGCATATATTTAATATATATACTTTAATTAAGATCACATAATGATACGTAAAAGATTTTTTATTTTACAACCATTTATTCGCGTTTAGATATGGCGATGATGCCCAACAGGCAGTCGATGGCAGCATTCCACTATTATCCTCTCTCATATCATGGCTGATGAATGAATTGGCTACAATGATTGGATTTGAGGAAGAAGTTATTGTTCATAGTGTCAAATCTAAAGACGATTTGCCAGAATTCCATGCTGAAATGAGCGGATTTCTCCGAGAGTATGGTATGTTATATGTATTTACTGTCTGTTAACCTTATTTATTATTTAAAATAATAGAGAAAAAATTATATTAAAATTAAGGAATAACGCTTGTTTTTATATATAAGATTTTTTATCGAAAAAATTGCTGAACACATTTGCAAAAAATATTTTTGCTTAAACTGTATAAAACTAACCTTGCATACATGAAATGTCATATTTTATATGTATAACCATTTTAATGTTATTTCTACTATTATAATTTTTCATTAGAAAAAATCATCATTTCAACAAAAATGTTAAGGTATAAATTAATTTCAAATACGCCCATTATAAAATCGTAATGGATTATCATTGTTCTCTTATGTCAGACTGTCCACACAAAGTGCTCATGGGCGGATCCTTTGAAGAACGTTTTATTCCTGGGAATAACCAATTGCTTCTTTTACGTAAGTTTTGGTTTCATTTGATTTTATCAACTTTCGATTTGGCATTCTAAATACTCTTAAAATAGAGCTTTTATCTCCTGGAAAATATTTGGAATAGCCTAATCTGCTTACCCAAATAAATGCTTAGAATAGTACGTTTAGGTAATTTAGGACTCCCGACCAAAATGTCAACTTGTAATAGAAATAGTTTAAAGTGCAAAATATTTGGAAACATAGAAATACAAAAACCAGAAATCAACAATTTCCAAACATGTTTTTAATACATATGTAATTGAATGTGATTGTTTCCATTTATATGTTATGATATATGTAGCTGTTCATTACTAAATTTATAGTACTTTGGAATCTTATTGTTTTTTAATTGTTGTGTCATAAATTATAGGAGCCTTACTTGTTAAGCAACCATATAACCATTATTTTCTTTCTTTGGGCGTTCTCATGTATCATTGATAACTCTAATTAATTTTCACCATTAAAATTACTTGGAAAAATTAAATGGACCTTCAGGACATAGAAATTGGTTAATAAAACTTTCACTGAAATTCTAACATCACATTTATGAAATGTACAAGATTTTATTCAAAATTATTTTATTATTTTACATTCTATGATTTTTTTAAATATGTACTATCATCGAAATTAGTCTGTATAAAAAACTTGTTTAATGGGTATGCTACCAACGAGACCGCAAGATTGACATTTTTAAGATTTAAAAATGTATTTTTGATTTTGTATAATTGTTAAATATTGTCAAATTTTTATTGTGGATTATTCGGACCCAAATGAACGCTGTTTTAAATGTTACCGGTACTGAGTTGTATAAAAATAGAAAACAATTGCCATCGCTAATCTTAACTTCAGACTTTCTTCTGACCGAACTGCAAGCCAGTCGCATCCTGGCGGTGAAATCCCCTCTCGCTCTCCGACAGACAATGGAAGGACCCCCCTCCCATCCGTCCACCACGCCAACAGCCAATCAGGAAGGCTCCTCGGTTGCTGCCCACCTCAAGCGGGCATGTAAAGCCATGTGTCTGCCCCGACCTCCCGCAAATGTCACTCCCAAGCAGCTCTATGGCAAGTTGGAACCCACGGTAAGGCTTATTGGATAGGGTGGATCCGGATTCCTACCTTAATATGTTATTTTGTTTTTCAAATTTTATGGGGGCTCTTAAACTCATCTTTTAATTATGAAGGGAACAGTGTTAGAGAAATATAATGTGCATTAACGGATTATAGTAATGTTTTGAACAATGGCTATTTTTTCAATAGAATTGATTGGAACCATCAGACAAAATCAGCTCACTAGATAGAAAGAAATCAGAAATAATAAAATATCAACAAAAAAAATCAAAAGGAAGGGTAACTATATAACAAAGAAAACCGACACAAAAATACACAAAAGGCAATGTAGAGGAAATAATAAAACTGGAAATAACAAGAGTATAACTTCCTAGAAAAAACTCAAGAAAACCAGCCAAAAGGGGACCAATACCAGAAGTGAAGGAAAATGAAGGAATTCCACCAAGTTATACTTGTACTTATAACACAGCCCTAGGAAATGAGAGGATGATAAGTCATGCCTGTAGTGGTTATAAGTTAACTAAAGCCATTATCCAGGACACAAAACCAAAATGGACTGAAAGTAGAAGCTGACTTAAAAAGATACAATAGAAACTTAATAAGGTGCAGGACTTAGGACCCTCAGCAGTGTAAAATCAATAAATAAATGACCTATATAGCATAATTTAACTAGGTTTAACTATAAATTTCAATTTATTTTGTTATATTAATTTCGAATTATCAGGCATGGGATTAACAGGATATATACACATACCTGCCAATCAAGCAGAGTGGAAATCCAGGATGATTTTTTGGATGACTTTGTTATGTTGGGTCTGGGATTTTTATGCACTAGAAACATAGTCATTATTTTTTTATAACAGCAGATTTACAAAATACATCTTAAGAGTAAAAGAATAGGGGGAGGATAGTCTGATATTGCATATTTAGGACAATTATGGGAATGGTCCTTCAACCTCAAAAACATGGAATAATCTGATGCCTAATAGTTTTATCTCTTAAGCTGTTACTAGGTATGTAAATATATCTCAATAACATTCTTTATCTTAACCTTTTTCAAAAGAAGCAGCCCAAATTCACAAATAGGTAATCTTTCATATTAGGCATAAAAAATTAAATATGTCAATTAATAAAGAAATACATAGGTCTACATTTCTAAATAATAAAGCTATTACATAATTATTATATTGATATGATAATTATATTGTAATAAATTAATGACATAGCATTTAAAATATTCTATTGGACAATATTTTTGATTATCTGAATTAACTATGTAGTATCACAATCTAAGGAATAATAATATTAGTTTAAATTTGTATATTCATAATTTTTAATTTATTAATAAATTTATAAAATAAAATACACTAAATTTATGTGCTAATTCATATTTTTCTTAATTTACTAATTTATTATTACAATACTGATTATAAGGTTGTGTAATTATAAGAAAAAATAAATGATATCTTTGCATAAATTGTCAGTATTTATTTGTTTTAGTTTACCTGTTAAATATAAAAGAATGCATAACACATTAATTCATAAAAAAAATTGTATATAATACTATGTGGTAGAATAATGTTGTAATTAAATTGTTATATATGCTTAACCAACAGTTAAAATATTTTGTAATTCTATTGTATAATCAGACATGTTTACACCTTACATAGTAGGTGTTATCTCTAAAATTAAACTTTTAATATTCACACAATTTACAGCTCCTGAGAAAAATATACTTAAGAATGAGTGAAACAAAAATTAGTATTATAATGTACTGAAATCTCAAAATGTTCTAGGTATCACCATATGTGAAGTACTAAGTATAATAATTCAATCAAAAAATCACATTGAAAGAAAATGAATATAATATTTTATAACATTAACTGAAATATTACAAAATTTACAGGTCAGATTGGGTATTTATGAATCAAAAAGTATAATGTTTATTTATATATAGCAATTTATGTAACAATTGTATACATCAAAGTATATTTTAAAATAACAAAGTAATATTGTGTAATTCGTCCTTAGTTTTATTATATTAATAATTATTATGTGATAGTATAATCTATGTAATTAAAATATTTTATTCCACTAAATATTTATTATGGTACATCTACACATATTGTATATGATCATACATTATTTCTTATTAAGTAATGTATGAAATTAGATAACTTAGGCATTGGCATCAGTTAATGCAATCATATATTTATAATGAAATATATAAATTAATCTACCACCATATATATATATATATACATGGCAGCCAATTATGTCTATATGATAGCTACTATTGCAAGAAATTTGCCATATGGTGAGTAGAATTCAACTTTAACTTAAGAGGAAGTTATTTTGCCAAATTAATGAAAATGACATTATACTTGAATTATATTAACCCATTAATGCACGAGTATAGAAAAAATAAGCGGATTTTAATCATAATATAATTTTGAGGTACCTATGTCTTCAATATTAAATTAGTAAAATATTAAATAAAAATTTGCACAATAACACTAAAATTGAAAGTGTCCTAAAAATAGGACGCTGGGCACTCGCTAGGATTTTTACACCCAAACATAAACTCTGTAAAAACTTTTTAAAATAATACAGCTGCATCTTGTGAAGTCAAGCAATGATGAATAAATGCCTAAAATTATACAAAAGATCATGTATAACTCATATTTAATCGCTATTATAAGTACTCTTATAACATTATAGAAATATCTCGGTTGTAACACAAATTCTAAAGAACACACTTACTTAGAGGACATTTTACATAACGTTGAACATATCCATACATTGGCAACACATGAGTTTCAAATAACATTCGAGTGAAACTAACATTGCATTATGTACATAAAAGTGTAAAAAACCTAGAAAAAGGTAGTATCTGTTCATCTTTTGTATTATCGGGCAAAGCATGTTTTGCATAAAGTAATGTTATATTTGTCACAAAATGCAAGTGGCTTTGCTGTGCAGCCCCTAACTTAATTACCATTGATGCTAGGAACCCCCTTTTTGCATTAAGTTATTGCTATCGTCAAACCGAAATTGCCTCCTTGATTAGTAAAAAAAGGTCCATATAAATACAGTTTCAATCCGTCACACCAACTGTTTTGGCATGATAAAGAACAACTTTAGTTCCTAATGGTGTTTTTGGATCAACTACGACATCTTTCTATCATTCTACGACAAAGGATCCTGGTAAGTCCCTCTGCGCCATTAGAGCTCCTTGGATGTCTTCATCTTTTGGTGTAGTCATCCTGTTTACTCATATCATTGACGTTATCAGGTGGTATGATCACAACATCTCTGACATGGGTTTATTCTTCAATCAGTTGATTGGCCTGTTCTTTAGAAGTACGACAATATACAGTTTGTGTTGTCATTCTAAAACACAGTAAAATGTTGCTCATTATAATTTCCTCTATTGGAAATATATAACTTGCATTAGAGAATTGTTGACAACCAAACGTGCTACACAAATGAACTGACTGGATATAAAAGGAATGGGCAAAGCAGGGCTGAACTATTTTAACTAAAACATGTCCACTGGTCAAAATATAAGCTGATACAGGATCATCACAAATAGTTAGACATAAATTGAAAAATTCATCAAAAAATGAATATTAAAAAACATGTATAGTTTGATTAAAGCTGATTTCAATCGTGAAATAAATAAATACCATGAGTATTAAATATATTTTGAGTAAAATAGTTAACCCTGCCATTGGGGATTGGTTTCTACATCAAAGATACAATTTCTAAGGGAGTGACCAGTGTCCTAAAAATAGGACTCTCGGATTTGATTACTTTTTTTTGTTAGACTAAAAATCTAAAGGCTGTTTATATATTAAAAGTAATCCCCAAGCAGTGCATAATCATATTACAACCAAGTTGAATCAACAAATAAACTTACCTACCTTATGTAAAAAGTTTTGTTGTGTTCCTAAAAACACGATATCATATGGATTTTTGAAAGTCGCGCCAATAAAACATAAATTAAAGTTGCATATTAAAACGTTTAAATTTAACAAGCTTTTGTGCTATTTTCTTAATGTAAAAGGATGATAATGCTTGCTAAATAACAGAGATTTTACAATAAGCTAAAGGTAATGTCCTATAAATAGGACGCTGGGCGTTAATGTGTGGCGCATTCTAAACACAGTTGTATCATACAGTGTTAAGTTATACTTATGATTATGATAGTTTCGAGTAAACAACTGCCTGGTTCCTAAAATTCCATTTCTTTTATCATATTGGTTTAGTGTTTAGAAGACAGACCGTTTTTTTAACAGCAGACTAGAAATTATTTAGAAGATATTGAAAAAATTAATATGGGTGATTGTGTAAGATTATGAGATACAGAGAAGAAATTTAATTATGAACTTTTTTGTCTTTCGTTTCAGTATCGATGTAGAATGGCTTGGACTGAATTTAAGATTCCCTTTAAAAAATTGGAGTTTTTTATTGTATTAATTCAAGATGTTAAAATTATTGAGGCCAATCATTCGTTGTTTGTTATCCGAAAAGCGGTTGTCGCCTTCGAAGATTTCGACTTTGCATGCCGATTTCTCACTCACGAGTGTCCAATATGTCTTGAGTTAAAATCAAAAGATGACGTACGTATGAATGGCACTTTTATACGGGAAAACTTCAATCAAGTGGAAAAGTAACATTAACCTCTGCATAGCTAGCCTGGATAGAACTTAGGCTATCTGGATTTTCAGCCTACCGCGATCTTATCCATGAATCTAAATCATCGTTTAAAGTTTTGCGGTTATAGCTAGCAAATTATTTAAAACATTTAGTTATAATAAATGAAAATAATTTCGATAGACACAGAAATCAACTGGTTAAAGAATCCGCAGTCAGTTTTTGGGTTTTGAC
>JAUZND010006305.1:0-10819 GCA_034780555.1 Coelogynopora nodosa | reverse complement strand
CAATTTTTTTAATGGGCCAAAAAATAACGCTTATTTGTTTAAAGTTTTCGTAATATTTAAATATGAGTAAAATATTTCTTTTTTAGCTTTCGTTCGTTATAAATATTGTATCAGTAATATTTCTATCCGTCCGGAAGGTTAGCAAACCGTCGGTAACATATTATGTACTAAGCGCAAAATGGAGAAACTGGGGATTCCATGCAAATATGGAGCTATCAAGAGGATAATAAACCAAAATATACGTAACCGGATATCGAAAGGAAATATAATTGAAACGAATTTTCCAACTTGACAGATAAAATCAATCCCGAACAATATAACCACAAATTATGTAAGAGTAAACTTTAAAAAAATTTAACTTAATTAAATATATGTTTATAATATCTTCAAAAATAACCGGTATTCAAAAAGTGGATGACCATTTTTGACAAAGGACGTAGCAATGCATACCAGTTTCTACTCCTGAGTCAAGCAGGGCACATTTAGCCTGTCGGAAACAATACTAAACAGCTGTCGAATAACATAATATATTATTACAAGAACAAAACACATTTTAAACGGGAGGGTAATAAATCAAAGATTAAGGAGAACCTTTCGACGCCTTCAGTCGCGGTGCTTGTTTGTTCGCATTTAGCCCAGAGAAGGTTGTCTCTGAGGTTGCCCTCTTTTGATGTTCGACGAATGGAGGAATATGATAGGTCTGCGTGGACGGTTCTGGAAAGAGGAAACCAATTGTTTTCTACATTTTAAAATAGATTTTAAACATAAAAAATACATATAAAATTTAACTGAAGGCATGATTAACCCATATAAATATACTTATGAAGCAATACATAGTTGTAATTATTGTTATACAACTAAATCATAAATACAATAATACTTTGAAACCATAAGAAATGAATAACTCACTCTTTGCCGCAGGCTTCAGTGAAGATTTGTACCGCTGCTGTCTTGCGGGGACAGCAGTTCGATGAATTGTCGACTGTTTCAAGAGGGGTTGAGGTTGCTGTGAACGACATGAACGGGGGACAAAGTGATTACACAAAGTTATTACACCATAATAATTATATAGTCTATGCTAGTAAGACTCCTTCAAAGAAGGAATCATAATTCAGTTTATGAAAACGCATCATGAATCATCCAACGCTGCATACCACGCATGGCATTTATCAGATGTACAAATACGAAGAAAAATATGTAACAAGATCAATATCTTGAAAATTGTTTTACTTGTAACTATATTTCGCAGCATAATATACAATAAAATAGACCTATACCAAAAATTCTTTAAACCATACGGTTTTTAATTATTAAGTAGACTTTCAAAGAATTTCAGAAAAAGGTCAAGGAGTTTAACATATTTGAAAACAATTTTTTTAGATGCACCTGTTTTCCAGAAAGTTGATTAGCCCAATTTAAACCTGATATATGCTATCATTTTCGGTATCGGGATAAATTGCGTGCAAATTACTTATCTTTATGCCTATCATTTCACATAGGTAAAACAGGCTAGAAGAATTTTCTCAGCCACCATTTAAAAAGAATGAAGAAATCTAAAATAATCCTCAAATTACTTTACAACGCTATCAAAATTCTACCTGTGGGCCAAATTAGGTATTTATAACTGTAATAGCTCCCGAGATATAGAGAATCGAAAAATCTGTTTTTAAAACGGAATTCAAACTCAAACTCCCTTCTATTGTAGAACCCTTGTTTGTCAAAACCGAAATTGCAGTTTTAGCGCCTGAAGGCCTATGCCCACCAAGCGCGACGGAACGCGGCGCTGAAAAAACACAATTTTAGTCCCCACTAAGCGCGACACGACGAAATATCGTGTGCTATCATGGCTCTATAGAGATACGTGTGTATCAAAGTCTGTAGTGTTTGTATTGAAATATTCATTTCGTCGCGCGGTGTCGCAGAAAAAGTTTTAAATAATTTAAACTTAACTTTCGTCGCGTCGCGCTCAGCGGAAATAAGCTCATTGAACCCACCTTGGAATCGCTTCGACCAGAAGAGTTCGTGTCAGAAGTCGACACCAACGCGACTTCACTCCTATCCGACATCGCGTCCAGGGCTGTGCTGTTGTTGTTCCGCATCACCATCGATGGGGGCGCCACTGCCGGCGTCCCCGAGGTCAAGTAGGCCTCCAGTAGGCTGCGCAGGTAGGCGTCACGTGCCGCCTTGTCGCGCGCTGATTGGTCCGTTGTCTCCTCCAATGAGTGGACGAGGTGGCCGACTGCGGTCGCTTCACGTTGCACGCGGGAAATGTGATATCTGAAATTATCAATTTTTAGGAACGCTATATTAAAATTGAGTTTAAATATGTAAACTATAGAACAAAATTGTATTTTTGAACCTCTACATTTCGGGAACTATTACTGTTAAAAACATCTAATTTTGCCCACAGTTAGAATTTCCATAGCGCATGAAGTAAAATAATAATAACTTCACATTTATTAACCGTTTTTAAATGGTGGATGAAAGAAAATGATAGGCATAAAGATAAGTAATTCAAATTTATCCGTAGTCCCTATACTGAAAATGTTAGCTTATAAAAAAAATTGCATAAAATATTATATAGAATTTTATTATTTTTCCAAAAATATATATTATAAATTACATTATTTAAAAAGATTTAAAATGTTCTTCCTTTCTTGAATCTGATTCAATTGGTCAGCTTACTACATTCTAATTGGATGAACGTCATATTAACTAACGCATAGCATACACGGTGTAACGTATAGTTATTAATCCAACGTCTTTGAATATCGTCTCTGACCAATAAGAATTGATCTGTATGTTGTACCACCGTAAATACTACTTTATTTTTCCTCTTAAATATAGTTCAATTAAGCAGTAGTATGAATCACTAGAGAGATTTTACACAAATTTAAAAATTAAGTTTCTAAAATATTGCATTTGGCAGATATTCTTAGAATGCTATGCTAGCTTTAATAAGGGCTTATTTTTGTAATTTTGTTCATATTTAATAACAGTATGAACATCCCATATCTAAACATTATCATTACATAACAATAACATTAACTTAATTAGTTACCAAATTATGAACTAATTTTGTCGTCCATACCATTATTTATTTTCAAAATAACAATACATTAATTGGTGGTTATTATCCAAAGGACTTAGATTCAATGCAATTAGATAATTTAGAGTGAAATGAAACATTTGAAAAGTTAAAAAACACAAATTTTAGTAGTCTTAACTAAAATTAAAAAAGTGACAACTTGCGCGAACCAAGATAGGGAACACAAAGCAAAACACGCTAAAAAAATCGAGCCACCTTAGTTTCTCTCCCATGGCGGCAAAAACAAGCGGTGTGTCGGGAATATCTTCGGTCACCGTGGAGGCATCGAGATCAACACTGTGACGGTTCCTGTCCTGCTCGACCTGGTCGAGCACCCTGAAGAGAGATAGAGAGAGTTGGAAAGATTGTTAGAGTGATATATAAAGAGAGAGAGAGAGAGAGAATGGGAGAGACAGTGAGAGGTAAAGAGACAGTGAGAAATAGAGAGAGAGTGAGATATAAAGAGAGAGAGTGGGAGAGACAGAGAGAGATAGAGTGGGAGAGACAGTGAGAGATAGAGTGGTAGAGACAGTGGGAGAGTCAGTGAGAGATAGATAGAGTGGGAGAGACAGTGAGAGAGAGAGTGGGAGAGACAGTGAGAGAGAGAGTGGGAGAGACAGTGAGAGATAGAGTGGGAGAGACAATGAGAGAGAGAGTGGGAGAGACAGTGAGAGATAGAGTAGGAGAGACAGTGAAAGATAGAGTGGGAGAGACAGTGAGAGTGAGATATAAAGAGAGAGAGAGTGGAAGAGACAGTGAGAGTGAGATATATTGAGAGAGAGACTGAGAGATAGAGAGAGTGGGAGAGACAATGAGATATAGAGAAATAGAGGGAGATGGAGAGAAAAATAGCGTTAAATCAACATCACGTGTTTCAGTCAGTAATAACATGTATGCAGAGCAGAGCAGCAGTAGCTCCCGTATTGGGAGTGGAGCGTACAATAGATCACACCCACCTCTGGTACTCCTCAAGATCGATGACTTCCGGGGTCTCAACAACCTTCTCTGAATCTCGAACAGGGGGAGACTGTGCGATCATTAGTTCAGCCGGCGGAATTCGCGGAGGAGATGCGGCTTTTGTGCCGTTGTAGGTGAGAGATGGTTGGTTATCTGGAGAGCGCGGAGGATAGATTATTACACAGGTAATCTTGCAGACGTTTGACTTTAAAAGTTTATGGATTAAGAAAACAACTGTATAGTTTTGAAGTTATGCAAACTATAAAATAGGTCATTGTGGTGAATTGGAATTTTATTCAAAGGTACAACACGGTGATGTAGCTGCAAATGTTATAAAAAATATACGTTATAGTAAACAAAAACGTAATCGCGCAAAGAGAAAATTAATTGTCGTAGTTTCAACCAAATGCTTACAAAAACGAGCCCAAATTTATAGATTTTAAAAATGACCTTTTTAGATTTCAATTGGGCGTGGAAACACTGATAATATTTGGATGCCAATAAAATTAGAACACAATTTTTGTTTAGATTAGATTTCGTGTCTTGAATTATATTCAATTTCGTTAACATGGATTGTGTTATTTCGTGGTTATGCCCCAATTAAAAAAATATTAAATAATGTCCTATTTGAAGATGGCAAAGAAAACGTAAAATGTAAATTTATATTTAATAATTACATGATATATTATTTCAACCTTGTATTAGTAAAATGAAAAACTAGCAGGACTACATGGGTTGATTCTGGCGGTGAATTCCGATATGGCACCTCAGGACCTGGTCAACCACTTCTCAAAACTCATTCTGTCATTGGAGGATGACGCAACCTTTTCTGCAATGCCTGTCTCAGAAATCCAAGATTGTGTATGGAGAAGGCTAAATGGCTTTTCATAACTGACGAGTCGTTGGTTACAATCATTTGTACAAGTTTCACTTAGTTTTATTTACTTACTGTTACCATGACACAGAAAATTCTATTAAATTCAGAATATATATTGACATCTTATTTTGATTACCTTATTTTTTTGGTTAAATTTATAATATGCATAATTATATTATTTATATTTATTGTACGTCAGTCAATACTATATTAATAAAATACTATACTATCGAAAGAACGTGTCAGTTAAATTTACTATATATTTCAAAGCATATTACTTACAAATTTAACAGTAGTAAATAAAAATAAAAACACGCAAATCACCCAGTATAGTCTTCTGCGGTGGAGGCACCTGCTCACAAGAGGCCTCCAGGAGGTACTCCATGAGACCGTCAAAGAGCTGGACGAGGTACCGGATAGCCGTCCTATCGCCAGCCAGCACGTCACGGGCGCGGATGTGAGAGAGCGAGAGATGGAGGACATCCGAGGCCAGACTGTTGATCACTATCTGAAGATTGTAGAGGTCGTCTGAACTGCAGTCGGGAGAAGCGATGGAACCTGTGGTGGGGGGGGAGATATATTGCTGGTGATATTACTAGATATTGCAAAATGTCCTAATCGACTTTTACTACCTCAATTAAATATATAACGTAAAGATTAGCGCAGTGTCATATAAACATAACCCTATTTCTAAGAGATTTTAAAGGTGCAGATACACCCATTATATAATATGCAGCAACTTAACCATTGAACGAAAAATGTTATGTTCCAATCCAACGTTATGGGAAGTTTTCTTTTGAACAATGTAATTAGTATGTAGAAGTTTAAATAGTCCCTAGGTAGTAAAAATTATATGCACTACTGGAAAAGCAGTTTTGCAAAAGTTAAAATTAACCAAAATTAGAGGCACTGGAGCCATGGACATACAACACTTAAAAATTAATGAAATATTGAAAATACTTTTTCTTGACAATTATGAGCCCTGGGTGACCTCCACCCACCACCAGGTAGCATATTTTCTAAAAGCATTTTTTACATTTTTACAAATCTTGTCTCCTAGAAAAAGGCAGGACAAAATATAAACATTCAACATGCAAAAAGGTGATTAAATTAAGTCTAATGGCAACCATAGCAATGATGATGAACTTCATAGAATTCGTCACTTTCTTTCTTGATAATAATTTTCTACCAGCATTTCAGAAGTACAATTCGTACGTGGTGGGGTATTTAACTCCCTGGAAAAACAAGCTTTCTATCATCTGATTAAGCTGAAATTTGGTATACAGATACTGTCAAAATACTTGTCGAGCTACCTTTATTTTTAAAATAAATAATCATTTAATAAGTAACTTTACTTAGTAAATATAGTAACGTTTACTTTCATTTTATGACCTGACTATGTCATAAACTCAGTTTAGTGAAACTGTGGAAAAATAGCCATATATTCTATATATTTACCCATATATGCTATACCTTTTAATTAATGTGAAAGGGTAACAATATGACATCAAATACTGAACAATAAAAACAATCTACCTGAGACCCCACAGTCCTGACAGGAATCCACTAAATTTGGCGATTTCAAAGTTATGGCAGTCAATGTTGAAAACATTAACATTTTTAACAGTGGTTTCAGTGACATGGGATAGGTACAATGGACACCATTCAAACACATAATCAAATGAATAAAAATTTCGTTTCTCAAAGGAAATCATTATGATTAAAAAAATATATTAAAAAAATAATTCTTTGTTTCTTTTATAATATTAATATGTAATGTAAAATATTTATCTTTTTGTGACTACATAAAGATGGATTTATAAAAATATATAAGCATAATTATAAAGTACCAAAGAAAAACTGCCTAATGTTACTGGTCAAAATTGTGATCGAAATGGAAATCCTGCATTTAAATAAAAGGACATGATTAGAGACGACAGTAATGAAGTAAAAACGAATATTTCCTAACCTGGGACTTGTTCTCCAATTATTCCCTCATAAAGTGCCAAAAAGTGAGAAGCCATCATCTCATCAAGGGATTTAATTCGAAATTCGGACAGATCAAGATAACCAAATAACTTGTTGGCCATATCCACAAAATCTAAACGAAATAAATGAGTTTTCAATAGATTTTTTTAAAGTATAAATCACCTTAGATGAAACAATCTGACAACCAACAATTTCCATTTTTAAACAAAAGAAATGATTGATGTTATACTTGTATGAATAACATATGATCATATTTTACAAAAGGGGCTATAGGTGTTATTTCCATAATCACACCAACTCCATGACAATCAGTTTATTAAATATATATTTTATAGCAGTCATAATTCATAAATGATGAGACAATACCATGAAAGTTGAAACCATTTTTACTTACACTGTTCTGGTGGCTCATCGTGTTCAGAAGCTTGCAACATGTTATATCTGAAAAGAATTTTTTTAATCAAGAGGAATTATAGTTACTGCCAACTTATTAAATAATTTAATTAATTTAAATAAATTATAGTTGACATTGAATATAAATATACATTTATTTCACATAATTACTCCAAAATATCACTGAATAAATCCTAGAATTACCTATACATCATGTAAGGAGTATTTTACATTGTACAATGTTATATATACAAATAAAGTTCCAAAACAATTCCATCTATGTAAAAATACACCATATTACAATTACAGTAACAATTACTGTACATACTTATATTGTATACAGTGTCTAAAATCATTGATTTATTTATTGATTGATTTATAGCACTTTGTTATTAATGAGCAATATCTATTATTTAATCATCACTACAGAAGTTTCACATCAATGCCATTAATACACAAACAATTGTAGATATCCAGATTTATTTCAACATAGTCAAATGACACTGGATCTAAAAAAAATCAGTTCTCCCTCCATGACACAATGATAGTTTTTAGACTGTGTATGAATGATATGTTGAAGGACGCTTGAGAAGATATTTTTATGTCCTTTTAAGAAGCCAAAATGAGTACTTCTTACTGACTTGAAAGAACTGTGGGAACCTTTATGTCATAACTGAATAAAAATGTTTATTAGGATATTAATTTTTCCGAAATTTAAAAAATTACCATAAATAATCACAGAATCGCTGAAATTCAGAGAAAACCTCTGAGAGACGAATCACAGCTTGTGGAAATACTGTTATACTGCTCTTCCTTTTTTGAGAATTATTCTCTAACAGTTCACACCAAAGTAGACTTTTAAGTTTTAAATTGTTTAGTGGGCGTATGATTGACTGCAGGAATAATCTAGTTGGATGAGCACTACTACTATAAGCCAAGCACAAGGCACAAAATATGTAGAATATATTTATGGTTAACAAATTAGCAATGTTTCATAGTATATCCATAAAACATATTTAAATGTATTTACAGACACGTTTTAATAGTACTCTTGTAGTTTTCATTATAGCAAATACATCAATAAATTACGTACAAAAACAGGATTATAAAAAATTAGAATATGTATAAACATGAATTCAATAAAATTTGAGTAGGTCAAACATGTAAAATGGAAATGCATAAATAACAAAAGTTTGGTACAAAAATTAGTAGGTCTGTACATACTACATAATAGTATAACAAAAATATTGCTATAAATTTAATAAGAATTTTGTAAAATCGAATACATACTCAAAACTGTTATGATAAATCAACAAAATTGAATAATAAAAACTTCAGTAGTGTAAAATATTGAATATTGGAAGCAAAAACTGACTATGTCATACATAGAAACATGTATTTCTAATATAAAATAAATGATTTCAATATATGTGCAGAAAAATGGAAGTTTGTCTTTTACTTGTCTTTCAAAGAAATGTAATATGCACTTTTTATCTTCAGAAGTTGGGCATCACTTTACTGTTTACTTGAATTGATTGGAATCATCAGGCAAAATCAGTTTATTAGAAAGAAAATGTCCAGAATTTGGTTTTACAACAAGCAGTGATTCAGTTGTATTACTATTCAAAGATGTTCTTTGAAAAGTTAAGTTTTTCTGCACAATTGAAAATACATGCTTACACAATACACTAGAATGAGCCTTCAGTTGAGGGTAACTATCACCAATATTCACCCACAAAGTGTCTACATGGCTGTATACATGATAAACACAATATATACATGATAAATATAAATATATACATGATAAATATCAGTGTTATGTGGTAGTAAACATGGGACACAATTAATACAAAATGAATCATTAAAAACCATTATTTGTTTTGAAACATTTGTAATTTGTATGTACTACTTTTTAATACAAAATGAATATTTACTATAAACCCACCTCATTAATTTCTTTTTGAAAAGTTGCAGTAAGCTTGAGAAATAGATTAAACAGGTCCTTTACAAGAGAAGTTAGACTTCATCTGAGGGTGTTATGAGTGGTGATGCTGACTGGAGGTTAACTAATACAGAATCACAGAGTTTGACTGTGTATTGAAGAAAGAATGGAAATAGTTTATTTCTGGGAGATCAAATGAGCTTGCTGGCATTGTTAACTTTCTTATCTGCAATTTCATTTCCACTGTTTTTTCTGTATCTTTCCTTTGAATTTGTTTTCTCGTTAGCTATTTTGTGTTCCATTACAAAAAACTTAATCAGGGGAATGATTAATCGATTGAGACATTGAGCAATACTAAGCCAGCAGCTGCAATATGCTTGATCTTTCTTTACTGGTCACCATCATAAAGCTCCTGCATATATTTTAATAGTAATTAGCAGTTAGTGCTTTATTAAAGAAGTAAAATATGTCAATTATAATATCTTTAAATGAAGGCATACACTTTGTTGTATTTTTTTCAACATAATGTATGAGATGTAAAACACAGCCACAGAGATGAATATTGGGTTGGTAATTTCACAGTTATTGTTTTTAGATATATACATATATATAAATGAACTATATCAAAAGAAAACAATAAATAGAATTATTTTATGAAATTAAAAATTATAATTGATTTTGTATTGACTAACAAACATGATGTTTATTCAGACCTAGAAAAATATAATAAAATAAGGAATAATTCTGCAAAATGCAGATTGATGAATGGCTCTGTTAACTTATACATAAAATTGAAACTAATAAATACCTCCAATTTAAGGGATGAATTGTTATTGATTTGACCTTGTGGCCTTATCTAATTAGTTAAAATATAAACATGATCTGTAAAATTAATGAAATAATTTGTTACTTTATTAAAATGTATTTACATAATATATTATTAATCATAATTTTATTTATAAATAATTCAACATATTTATTTATAAACAATTCAGCATATTTATATATATTAAATTGTTAGTTAAATTATTTATCTCAGATCAAAATTTGTTTGTATATATAAATAATATAAAAGTAAAAATACTATGAATATATAAATATATATATAATATGAACTAATACCATTATTTTTAAGTTCACTAGTTTAAACTTTACTAATAGGATTACTATAACTGAAAAAATGTGTTAAAAATATAATATTAAAAAATTTGTATATAAAAAAGCTTCAAGATTATGAAATAGCTAGACACACAGTATATACCATGTTGACAACATTAAGTTCAGCCACATAGTATTTATGAAAATGACATAAAACACATCATGGTAACCATGACATGGTCAGTGTTGTAAACATTTAGGTTTAGTCACACATGCAATATTAACAATGCAGCCTGAAACATGATATGGTAGAATTTGTTATAATTTTAAAAAATTCAACTGTAAGTAAATTAATGTTATAATTATAGTAAAATCTACTTCCTATGCCACCTGTATTTATATTAAAATTTACTAAATTTGAAGTAAATTTAATCAATTATTTGAAATTATGTTAAAATTAATATTAAAACTATAG
>JAUZND010006304.1:0-10819 GCA_034780555.1 Coelogynopora nodosa | reverse complement strand
TTAATATAATCCTTATGTATGAAAAACCAACTGGACGTTATGCCCCCCCGTCCCCTACATAATTTTATTGAGTAAGGTTATATGTCGAAGTCTGAGTCAATGTTTTTAGGAACATTTAGCAATTTTTTTTATTGGAATGGATTCTGCCTGACGTTTTGCCCCGAATGGAGCTTTCCATTAATTTAGCAGCCGCTCTTTCAAGGACCACAGAATGGAGATAATTAATAATATAGGTATAATTATTTTTTAAATCTAAATATATTAAAAAACGCAGGGAATACACAATAATAGCACAATAACATACAAATTAAAAAAACGCAGCTGCGCTACATAGCGCAGAGAGTGGAAGCACTGACTATAAAAACTGTTTCGTATGTTTATATCATTTCGAAAGTTTTTAATTAACACATTAAAAAAATTATATATATAAATTCAAATAAATTCCTGTTATTATAATTAAGAGGTCGGTCATCATTTGTTAATTGTCATAAAAAATCGAATTCATTTAAACGACCATTTTGTATATATACACTTTATTAAATATAATAAATAACTATTTTCATTTGTGGTTATATCTGGAGCAGTTTAAGCCTCATTGAAACTGAGAAAATAAAAACAAACATAAACATAACTTTTGGCCGATATATGTATAACTATGTTTTATCAAAAGATGAACTTAAACAAATCTTGTGAACATAACAAGAATATAAGATTATTAGTTAGAGAAATTATTCTAAAATGGGCGTAGTTAACTATTGCTCAAGCGAGTCAATCGACTCTGTTGAAGCTTTTGAGGGAAAATTCAAATTGATATTATTATGTAATCATAAGATCGGTCATATATAGGCATTACCGAAAAGTAAAAATCAAAAAATCTTTAGCTACACGATTAATCGCTCCTTTGACTTGGTAGTAAAAAAAATTGTTGGAACTCAAAAGGAAAGCCAATTTTGCTGGTAACATATATAAAGTAATATAATTTTAGATACTACAATTTTTTTGTAAACATTTATGATCTGTAATTCAATCGATAAATTGCTATATTTCACTAATGTAATTATCATATAAAGAAAATTATATATTAAAAGAAAGATCACGTAAAAAACCAAATAATATAGTTTTGTTGTAATTATATATTACAACTTATATTACCCCTGTAAAACAACATTTTATAAAACGTTTTAGACATAAAATGTGTGACGAAAGAATATTAAAAGTAACAAGATTGCGCATACAGTTAATTTTTACTCAACCACCATACATATTTTCTAACATTTTATTTTGTTTAAAGACGAAGTAACCGTATAGCTAGGCTTGCTACGATCGATGACTATTTACCAGTTAATAATATAGCTCACTGAAAATACCTCTACGGCATCAATAGTTCTCTATAAGTGAATGCAAACCACTCACTGGTAGTACAACTTTATCTCTTTACTATAAATACAGTAGGTAGATTATCTATTGTGTACTTTATTGAACAAAATTGTAACAGTATGGGAATTATACATATGTATTCTATGGAACACCTAAATGCTATTAGTATTCTAAGTGTCCCCGGTATTTAAAAAAATTGTAATTGTACAATAATTAATATAAACAATCAGTATAAACATTCTACAGAATTTCTCAATGTTTCTCAATTGAAGTTCAATTATATAAAAAAAATTTTTTCAACTAATAGAAAAAATATCTGATAATTTTTAAATGTATATAGGCATTACTAAAATTTAGTCTCATTAAACGTTAATTGTTGCATATTGTTTGAAAGGGAATATTCTTAACAGTCTTAATTCCAGGAGTTTTCCAGAATATCATGAAGCACGATAAGCGTAAAAATAGCAACAACAAAAAATAGTTACCAAAGTATAAATCGACATAAAAGAGAATACCTTCATAATGAAATGCTCTATAATATTATATTACATAAAATATACTTCATTGTTAGAATACTATTAACAATTTCAGGACAGAAATTATTCCAACGGTTCAAATTGTGTCTTCCCCCGCGCCTTAGTCTTGGGCATATTGTCTTGGTCCTTCCTCCATTCTTTGGTCCGCGAGTGGCGAGCCTCTAATTTGGTACGCGGTGCCAGCCAGGCCTTGAAGCTTATCTCCCTCTTCTTCTGGAAGTAGCGCGTGGTCTCCTCCCTGTCCATCAGACTCAGAAGTCGGGATTTGGCACTGCTAATGGCGTTCTCACGCTCCTGCTGATCCAGTTGGCTGGCGACACGTTGACTGCGAGCCTCAGACCAACCCGTGTAAAGCTGAGGACACCGGGTTTTGATAGTGGTGTGGATGGTCAGCATCACTTCATTTTAACATAAATACGATTTCAATAACAAACGAGTTGATGACACCTAATTTTGAAACAACACAATATATTGTTTCCACTGTAAATGCAAAAGTACGTGTACAATCCAAGCGATTTTCAACAGTGTTCCGACAGATTCTTTTCTCAATACTATACAGTGTCCGGAGTGAACTAAAACTGCATAAATTCGTTTCAGGACATCATTTTTGCGCATCCATAATTTATAGGTATAGTCTTAAAAATTGGATAATTAAAGAATTGTGTCCAAATTCCTCAGTCAGACAAAAACTTAAATCTAGTCATTTTTATCTTAATGAGTAAAATACTGTTGCTGGTGTGCAAATTTTAAGATATCGTCGAAGCATAAGGAGTAAACTTTGTTGAAGTCGGTTATATCAACCTGCGTCCAAAATGATACATTATAATAAATATTAAAAAATAATGGATTCTAATTTCCGAATTCTCTTATTTAGCTGGTCTCAAATTCGCGTCAGAATTCTGAATTCGTGTATTTTCATGTGTTTCATGTATTTCGCTTGTCACTCCGGATACTGAATTCAATAATTTCGTGTCGATTTGAAACAATTTCAAAACGTTTCGAACGGAGGCATATTTTAAATCTTGATACAACAATGTTGTCTATGAGAAATATTAATTATTTAAACTTGTCATCGTGTAATAAAAAAAGTGAAAATTTATCGTTTTACATCTGGCTAACCGGATTTAATAGGACAATTAAAACCATATTAGAAAATCGATATTAAAGGGGTGTTGTTAAATATTATTAAAAATTGAGTCATAGAGATAGATAAATAGATTGATAGATATTGAATATATTCATAATTAATGTCTACAGCATACAACCCTTCCATTTCTAATATAGTATAAACTAAGCTTACTACCGATCAAGATGTTAACATTTTGCTAAAATGAAATAGAAATACCAATTAGAATATCAAGTAGAAAAACTAATTAAGTCTAAATAGAAAATGCATTATTTTAAAAGAAATTATTATTTAAAAATATATATTTATGTTTGATCTTAGACACTTGAAGTCATTAATTAGTAAGGGAATAATTAACAGCTAAAAACAAATATCCTTTCCCAATACAACAGCCTAAAGCGCAATTATTAGTATAGTCGTATATTCTTTTTACCATACGCCATATATTATTTTCAAAGAACCAATTAGATTAAATTAAAAGCACGGATCTTAGCCAATTAATTTATGGAAGAAATATATTATTAAAACATTATTTATCTAACATTATCCTGATAAATAACAATAATCCTATAAGAACATATAAAAACGAACCAATTAAAAATATCAATGAAGTGCTTGGACAAGGAGAAATTTGAAATTGAATCAAAAACACTTATTTTCAACAAGACACATAATTCTTGGTCACAAAATCCAACTTTTATAATCTGTGAAATACTTTCCGCATTAGGACTCTTTGGAAATGTTGTTTTTTTCAGCTTTCTTTGTCGACATCGAATTGGATCTAATAAAAGTAAATTGATTATCCGCTGTCAAACAGTTACAGATATTTTCATCTGTTTAATATATATCGGGATACAGATAGCTAATTACCTAAAAGCAGACCTCTGGAAAACTGGAATTGAAGCTATCGATGTACTAGTTTGTAGTGTGTGGCACAATCTACTTCTGTTCTTTTCCCTGACAGTGATGAGCATCAACACAGTTGTTCTAACATCTGTGGACAGATTTCTGGCACTTATTTACCCGTTCGTGTATCGAGATATCAAGGTGAAAGCCTGCTTTGTTCTTATGCTCTTTCTTCTAGTCGCTGGCATCCTGTCAAATTTTCCTAATATCTTGGAGACACGATACGACAGGTACAATGCAACCTGTACATTTGATTCTAAGAGCAGCCTGGACAATATGACTTGGTATGTCTACTCAATAATATGGACAATTTCTATCTACTGCATTCCTGTGGTTATCGTTATAACACTAAACGTTTATATCATTCGAACGCTTCGAAAACGGACAACCATGAAAGAAACCAGGCAACACAAAAGAACCGCATCGGTAAAGCTAACACTGGCCACGATCATAATTTCAGTGTCTTTTGTCATATTTTTCACAATTGATTCCTACATTTACTTCGCCAGATATGAAAGATTAAAAAATGATACGTGTAAAAATAAGATAGAATCTTCAAATTTAATATTCATTATTCTCAACTCTTCTGTGAACCCCTTCATTTATGCATTTACGATTGGAACATTCCAAAAGTTTTTAAAACAGGTCTTCTGCTTTCTATTTTTTTGTAAAAAACATATTAGACACAGTTATCATGTTGAAATGTACAATCACAACCCTAATGGTATAAGGTAGAGCCAGCATTGAAGCAACATGAAATATGATATCGTAATATATTCCAATATTATTGTAAAAACTTTAAAAGTCTGAACATATATTAACAATGCAAAATAAATTAAACTTAGAAATACAATAGTTTTATACCTGACAAGTTTTATTTCTGATTTGTTTTTAATATTGTGAATGGCGATTATTTATAATTACAAGTAAGCCATAAATAATATATGGTCTATTTAATAATTAATTAAATTTGACTTATCAGAAATATAATCAAATAAAATCTTGGCTTGAGCGAAAACAAACAATTTAGTAGAATCAATACCTGAAGCAGCTGGTAGCATAACTTAATAATCATTCATGCAGTGATAACAATACTATATTGCAATATTTGAACTTTATAATTATTGCAAAATAAGATTACTCATGTAAACTCTACAGAAAAAAAATGAGAAAATGAAAAAACATGGGTTACTGCAAATAAGCCTAGGAGTCGAAGTTTCGTTGTATTTATAACAATATTATCAGGTGTAATGACTATAATTCATTAATATAACTAATAATTCAAGTACATGCTATACCTCATCTATGATATCAACAATACATAATTAGCGTTATTTACTTGTTAATTATGTTATATTATTTACTTACTACATTATTAATAAATATAAAAAAACAACATGCCTATTTACTTATTTATATTTCTTTTTAAAGCATTTAGTATACTATAGTTAATTTTTAAATTATTGTATCATAATAGGCCTACAACAAAAATATAAATATTATACTATTTGTAGAAATATAGTGCTTATTGTGCTTATATAACTTCATTGTGGTGTTTACTGTATGTAATATATAATAAAAGAATATCTTATCTATAACTTTGCAAGTTTTAGTACATCAAATTCATAACTTACGATCTTAAATTTATAATACGATCTTCAATTATTTTACATTATTTTTATTAGTTATTTGGTTATATTAATATCATATTACAAAGAAATTTATGATTTTTTAGACAAAAACTAGCTAGCCATATACTAACTGCTTCTGGAAAAGTACATATTCAGAATTATATTTAAATATAGGTATCCTAACTTTAAGCATTAAAATATATAAATTTAAGGTGAACATATACATAATTACGACAAAATAAAATTTAACCCGCCAGTAATGCTCGTTCAGTATTCAAGTAAAACAATAGTAATCCTAACTAATGCGAAATAGTAATGTTAAAACTGATCATATTTTTAGGGGGGAAAAAACAATCTAATATATTATATTGTTATGTTTGGACACTCTATACAACCAGAACTTAATATGAGCAGTTTTTAATTAACTACATTTTAGTCCCCGGTATTAATTTTAATAAAATAAGTCCATTTTTAAAAAAATCGGTTAACCATAATGGAGTTTAATGCCGAAAGTATTCATTTTCAATTGGCAGATAAAATTAAGCATACTTTCATAACTAAAACAATATTTATTTAAAAATATTTATTAAAACTAAATCTGGAAACTAACAGTAATGTAAGTATATCTATAAATTAATTAAAGAAATCTACTAGTGTCAGCAATGATCTTTTTGGAAAATAACTCACCTCCTTGACTTTTTCAGTTTCTTCGGGTTCTAATTTAGAAACAGTTTCCTTGACAAAATGGTCGATAAGATCAGACACGTTCGTATCGACTAAATGACCCGAGGAACGCCATTTGTCCGCCAATGACTGAAATAGTTCAATATATATATATATATATTATATAGGTTGATAGTTCGTGTGAGTGAAATTTGTGATTACATAAAAATATTATACCAGGTGTGTAATCAATTTAGGAATGAATTAACTAGATGAATATAAATAGAACTCTAAAAATAAATGGGAATTACAATAAAATATACCAAAAAATAGAATATCATTTATTATTATTATTAAATTGACATTATTACAAAATACACGTGTGAATTGAACAAAGTATGATATAAAAACGTTGCTCCTTAACAACTACCCTCCACCAATTTCTGCCCATGGCTGCGGTAGCGGCAGTTGCTTTGGGCATTCTTGAGATTTGGAAATCTTGTTCCAGTTGGGTGTGGTAGGCCAGTCGGAGATGGCCGCTCTGCAGAAAAGGTTCCGTTGACTTGTACCGTAAGAGAAGTGCAATTATAGACAGGCGTGGTCGACGAATTGCGTGGCCGTAGAGTTGCAGTCTCAGTTTTCAAGTTTATGTGCTGCAGCGGTAATTTTGTCCAATTGTGTAGGTCGTTATTACTGATCTTATGGGTGTAGTGTATACATAGGAAAAAACGGAGTAATTCTCTGTGCGACACGTCGAAATCCTTCATTAATGTGTCAGTAAAAGTTAGTGTTTTAGTACACAGTCTACTCTACACGCTTTGAGCCGGAGAAATTCATCATTACTATCATTTATAATAATAATTCATAATATTAATAAATATAACATTAATAATATTATGAAGTTATAAATTTCAATTAAAAAAAGATTTTAAAAAGATGTGGCCGAAAAACACCATTAAAATGTAAATAAATTTATAATTTATAATTAGTAAATTTTTCATATATAACTCTAAATAGTTGAATTTCAGAATTATTAAGAAATAATGTATACAAATGATATGTTAAAATGTGATTTCCTTAAGTTATTGCATAGGCGGCGGAATCGGAGGGGGGAGAGGGGGGGGGCAAAGGGGGCTACAGCCCCCTATAAAATTAGGCTAAGGGGTAACAATATTTTTCTGCTCCCCTCAAATTTTGTATGCTGAATTCCTATAATAGGGGAGAGTGCAGGGGGAATCTACACTATAAAAATTCAAAACACATTGTTCACTAATAGTGTAAATTTTAACAAAATGTGATCTTTATTGTTTCTAAAAAGAATATTTTAATTCTCATCTCATTTTAATTCAATAACATTCTTATACAAAATTTACATTCTTATACAAAATTTACAAGTACATTTTCAATCATAATATAAACAACATTTTATACTTAACTAAAATAAAATGATAAATAATAAATATATTTATCGTTTTAATTTTTTATAATAAAATATTTTATGCGGAAACAACCGTCCATATAAAATCATATAATAATTTATCGATACATTGACCTAAAAAAAAACAGAAAACGTTTACTTATTTTCAGCTTTCCACACCTAACAATTTTGTAACACACATTAGCTCCTATTACCATGTACAACCTGGCCTAGTCAATATTAGTAATTCTTGTCACTTAACATTAGTTCTTCAATTCTTGATGGAAAGTGAAAGCTTGGTAATTTTCTATTAATTGTAATAAAATTCAAATTTGATTGTGGTTTTTCTTTTGCATTCCTCAAAGTGACCATCACTTGTCTTTATTTATCATTAGTTCTTCAAGTTTTAACTATTTACGCTCAAATGGTTCCTTTTGTGTTTATTAACGATGATAAACATTTTTTATTCAAGTAATAGATTCAACAGCTACTTACAATTTGAACATTGTTTATCTTCTTTAGAATCTTTCGTTGACAAGTCTAACCAACAAGATGCTCATGCAGCTTTTTTTACATCTCTGTAATTTAGTTAATAATAATAACATCTTATCAAATGATGCTCCTACTTTTTTTCTGGTTTAAACTATAACTGTCATATAAGTGTCAACCATGTTTACATACAAATTCCATTTATGAATATATTTATTATATAAATAATATATACTTCAGAAAATGATAATAATAGATCTTTTAAACCTATCATATCTTACATTATTAAATACTGCCAATATTATTTTATGGATAAACAACATACACAGACTATAGCGGTGCACCATCATCCTGTTATTTTGTGCACTTTACTTAATCGATGTGTTACCTCTTAATCTGGTAGAGTAAATAAATGTGCAACGTCTGTATGTTGTTCAACTCATTTCTAAAAATGGAATAATTGCAATTAATTATTCCATTTTTGCTATTATTTGTCATGTAGGAACATCTACCAATAATGACCACTACACTTTATAATATGTAAAATATGATAATGTAAAATCAAAGTTCCACACCATTGTTCAGTCACCTCTTCCTCTTTTTTTTATTATAAATTTCATTTGCTACACAAGTCCTTCTTTTTATGATCTGTTCCGTCCCTATTTAACCTTCTGCTTTTTGGATTTGGTAGGTTGTCTTTTAATTCCACGTAAGTTTGACTTGCCATCTTTACATATCACTATTGGCCTGTTTTTCTTAGAGTAGATTCTGTTTAGATTGTAAACATATATTAAATTAATATTTGTTGTTTGATGATAACACATTCCTTTTGTTTTACCTTTCTGGACTTTGGTCCTAAATGTTGTTTAAATCACAATCACAACACACACATTATATTATACCTGAAATTGTGTCTTATAGTGGTCCACTTCTGTCTGCGAGAATCGGGGAACCTCACCACGCTTTCGGGTCTTTTCTGGCGGAAGCAGGGTTGCCGAGGACATCAGAGAGGGGATCAGGTCCAACTGATGGGGTTGAGTGACGCACAATCCTGCTCAGGAGTTCTCATTGCATATTATGAAACTGTAACTGATTGTTGCTTGGCATTTTAGTTGTTTATAATACTCAATTGATACCGGAAGATAGGATGTATTCTATTTATGCCGCTTTCACCTTAACTATAAATTGTAATATCAATGCTTACTATTTAAATAAACATATTTAAAAATAATGTCTACGTTACAATAGATATACAAAGCAATTTTATAAGTAAACCAAATTAAACATGGTTATATTAAGCAAATAAAGATAATGCCCCATATGTTGTTATAAAATTTAAAAATTAATTTTTATATTGAAATAGTAAATATAAAAATTAATTAGTATAAGAATAACATTTGCGATAGTTTAATACTATATATTATAATATAATGAATTATAGTATAAATTAAAAATATATAACCACTAAATATAATGATATTAATGAAAAAATTTTAAAAAAATAAAACGCTAAATCTTAGTTAGTTTTTTTTATTTATCAAAGCTAAATTGTCTAAAAATAAGTGAGACTACAGTATGTCTTACCTTTAATAATATATCATTTAGGAGTTACATTGAAGAGATGTTACATATTTAGTTATATTTTATTATATTTATTGTAGTTTATAATTTACGAAAAACTAGTTAATTACCAAGGAACTAAGAATTACAATTTCAACCATTATAATATCGCCATAAAATGTAATAAAATAAGTAACATACAATAACTGTAATAATTGTTTGTCTATATAAGTATTGATAAAAATAATCTCAGGTATACTAACTAATTTTAGAAGTGGTTGCAAACATCATCATACTATTATAATATATTAATGGTATAAAATAGATAATAAACACTAAACATACAAACTAAGGGTGACTCTTTTTTGATAATTTTAGTATATCAAGCATAGCAAGCCCGAAAATGTGTTTGTCCGTTTATACCTAATATAAAATTAACTGGTAATAACAGAGTTTATTCAACACTCCTCAATGTCAAACTGAAAAACACTAAATCTAGCTAAATAAACATCCAAACAGCCTTGATTAGAAGAAGAATCTAGACTGAACACAATCTGCTCTATAATAAAACCAGTAAACCAGCAAAGAATATAAAGTCTAACAAACGTTTATAGAGTGAAAAATAATTTTTACTACAAATTTAACTAAAGCCCTAAAGCCATCATAATATTTTTTAAACATTCGACAAATTATTTTTTAAATCAGAAAAATAAGTTGAAGATAAGAAAACCAAAAAAATAGGTAAACAGAAAAAAGAAAAAAACATATTCTTCATTATTCATTTGTAAGATATGAAAAAAAATATATTTATATAGTTCGTAGCTACTATTTGCTGTAAGCTCACAATACAATATTATCAGGGGTCAAATTTTCCTATATTTCTAGACGAAGTTATTTTGTTCTTTAGAAAAACTAACTGTATTCGTTTGAAATGTTACTGTAAGAGTTTTTAGTATATTATATAAAAGATTACTAATTTGGTAAATATTTTGTGTCGGCATAATATAAAGAAAGAAATTAAGGCTCCACGACACTGAATTATATTTATAATGCCAATATTTCGATACTAGTGTATTTTTTTCAAGGCAGGTGACAGAAGTGAGAAACAGTACAG
>JAUZND010006303.1:0-10819 GCA_034780555.1 Coelogynopora nodosa | reverse complement strand
ATCTATTTAAATATCAATGACTACCATATGTTAAATTTAACAAATTTAAAATACGGTTTTAGCGGTCACCAACATTAACTACTGAAATAATAAGTAACGTAAAATGCGAAAATATTTAAATACAAAATTCATCAACACCAAATATGTCATCCACACTAGGTCTTTGGGTGATGCTCATAAATAGATGATATTAACTGACATAAGTTGTATATCATTGCCGTGTTGTCCAAATATTGATTGCGTACGATAGGTTGGAGTAATCATATAGCAGCTGTGAATAGTAAATACTGAAATTTACGGAACCTCAGAAATGCAAGGCTTGAGATCATCAAAATTGCGCAAAATTGATGACAACAGTGTTGGGTCTTCTACAACTTGTCATGGAATCCATTTAGCGTTCCGTTTACATAATCATCCAGATTAGACGCGTCCGGTTTATAAACAGTCGACTCTATGCAAACTGCGCAAATGTTCGTCAATGCAATAAACTCTGTCAAGTTAACTACATATCTAAAAATAGTAACTTTCGGGACTCCTATGATCGCATTACTTATATGAATACGAGTACGACTGGAAAGGGGGCGGCATCTTCATTCACTATTACGATTCCAGAAGTGTCTCATTATACTTTCAATACGACTAATCTACAAACGATTGTTAATATACTCGCTTAAATAAACACTACCGCTCAAAACATCCAAACAAGCAAGCAGAGATAGTGACTTGTGTGCCAATCAATATGTTCAAGACAAATGGAGTTAAGTTGAATTAATTACAGTCCGTTCTAAATAAATGACTCATACACTGTCAGTAAGCTAATTAAGAGTGTAAGACCCCATTTCCCGGTGATGAACATTTTATTTATAAAAGAAAAAAAGAAAATTGAACAATACTACACGTCCAGCAACTTTGGTATGGACGAGTTGACATAATAAAAAATTGAAAAATAATAAATGTACAAAGGTCGGGAACAGAGAATATATAAAAGTGTTACTCTATAAAATATGTTCTAATATAAAACTGGCACACAGTTGTAACTGGGACAGAAGAATAATTTCCCCACATTTTACAAGAGCTAAAACATGTTTCTAAAACAAACAAGTCAAGCAAACATAGCGATACGATACTTAAGTTAGACCAGAACTTAGTGTCAAATACCTTCTCGGCCGGAGCATGAAGTTCTTCGGTGCCAGCCTACTTGTTTGACTCTCAGTGCCAATCTCCACCTGGTCCAAGTTAATTGTGACAACGCCCAGGAAGTCATCCCTAGTCTGAAATCAAACATCATTTAAGCGAGTATGAAATTATGCCTTTTGATCACGAGGATAAAAACGTTGTTGTCGCGTTTTGTTATTTTTTTCACAGATTTGTTTACATTGTAATATAAAAATACAGTCAACAGTAATAATTAAAAATCAAAGTAATGAAATATACCCATGGGCTAATCGCAGAAACCAATAATGCTTATCCAAATTCATAAAAAACGCATTCTATTTTCATCTAATTAATGGATATGCAATATTATATCACTAATTCAAATTAAAGTAAATAGACACCCAGAATAAAACTGAACTAATACACATCTATAACTCGAGTCAATTATATCAAAGTGAAACACAGAACTATATTTCATCAAGATGTGATAAAATTCCTATCGTAGTTATGCCATGGTGTCAATAGTGAAGTCTGCTTAGTAGTATTACTGTAGAAGACGTAATCGATACCAACCAATCACATTTGGAATGTTTCTATCTTTAATGAAAACCAAAGGGACTAGAGACTCTGTCTGCAACAGAAACGTAACTGCTACCTTCAAGACTAGAAAATAATAATTATACGTATACATTGGCGGCCCCAGAACCGCTCCCCTAAAAGCAATGCACCCTTTTAATTAATTATAACGTTTTTTAGATACATTTCACGTCAATTCTAAATATAAATTCACTGATTGCAAAATGAGTTGTAGCAAGACCCATTGGATAGCATAACCATATCACGCTAACTGTAAAATTATCTTTCACAAAATAGTTCACACTAATTCACTCTATTTCATGACATGTGCACTTTTTAAATTTTGGAACATCTTCTCATACAAATCTTGGAATAGCGCCTGGTATATCCCTTTGACAATCCAATTTTAGTATCCAAAAAACGAATCGTCTTAAAGGTAAAATATACGTTACCTCGATTCCTCAAAATTAGATCCAGCTAAGTGGGTATCCCCTGTAACCTGACTGTTGTTTATTAAATAAATCGCAAATAATCCGATTTGGGCAATTCAATCTTATAGACAATATGAACAGCTTTAGAAAGTTTGGAGTGTGCCTAACAAGAGTAAATACATAATTATAGATTTAGACTGAAATTGAAAATAAATTTACGAGGGTTCCAAGAGATATAATCTTTTTGTAATTATATTTCTTTCAAGAGATATCAAGAGGCACTGCAAAATTCAAGAGTTTTAAGGGGACGTTAAATTTGTATCCCTTTAAGTAATATAACATGATCAGACAAGCTACATTATTAGTATAACTTACTAGAAAGTCAAATTCTTACATGGTGTGGCGTCGCAAATAACAAGTTGATGACGTCATCCACATTCATTAAATATATACCCAATTATGAGACACTACGAAAAAGATTATCGACAACAAAGCATGTCATTTCCGGATAAAATACGGACAACACAGTTTTATTTTTTCCCCCATTTGCAAAAACTAAAAGAATATTCATTCCAAAACTCCATTTATATATTATTTGATGACCACAGACTCACCACTCTGTTCTCATCGAACAATTCAAAGACGAGTCGATTGTCCACTGGATTTACCTGAAATAAAAACAAAAACAGTTAAACCTACTTTTCAAATATAACAATACGATTAAAAGTATAATGATCGCAATTGAAACAATCCACGATATCAGTATTATTTTCAGAAGTATAACAACGGGTTACTTAGGGTTCAATTGGGTACAATAACTTTACAATAAGTGAAAGTAATAAATAAAGTATTCAGTTGCGAACAACTGAAGAGACACATGATTTTAACAGTGGTAAGCGATTGAATCATTCACCATTGAATCATTACCAATTGTTGTTGCTGTTCTAATATGAAATGCACCTGGTGTACCGCCTGTGTTGACCATAATTTACGTAAAATGACATCCGTGTACTGTTGGTGAATGACACAAGTAATGAATCATCAAAAAATGACAAGTATGTCGTTACAAAATGGATACCCTTTCTTGAATTTTGTTGTTTCGCTTAAATCGTACCATTAGTGGAGAATAGGAATCTCTATGTGTTTCATTATTTTAGTTTGTGGTCTGTTGGTCATTGTAGTTTGACTGACTTTTGGAGTGATACTGATTTCTATTATTAAACCATCTTATTAAAGTCTTATGTGTTTCAATTACATGAAGAAGACGTGATGAAATCACATAAATTGTTAAAAGAAAAGAAAAAAACTAGAAATCATAAACTATTTTTTATATCAAAACGAGTGAAATATATATCGCATAAAAATTACACCAAAAACAACAATCATTCCAAGACTCTAATGTTTAATTATAGGAAAGGTATAAATCCTTTAGCAACATCATTTATTTGAGAGAAAAAAGCCAATTATGAACAACCACAAGCAACATGAACTTCTTGTTATAATGTAGTGTGCAGCAAGTATATTAAAATGTTGGTCAAGCAGGTTGTCTGCATTTTAGATAAACTTATACTGTATTCAAGATGCAAAAAATAATTATCATATAAATATGTAATTTCTTATAATTTTTAATAAATAATTATGCTTCTTTTTTATTCATTAAGAGAAACGAACATTTATACTATAAACACTCATTTAGTAATAATATGTTAGAATATTAAGTAATAATAACAACAAGAAGGTGACAATTATCGCTTAAAATAAGGAAAGATCACTGATAAATAATTAACGTTTACAAAAAAAAAATTCCCAAAATAATGTTCAAATATCTTGAATAACAATTCAGCCAACAAATGTGGACAATTACATAACAATTAAAACTTTTATAATGTATTAACATTTTGAATAGAATTCTCAGCAGTTCAATATTGAAAAGTATAATTGTCATTATGTATCCATGATTAAACCGTGTTTTCAGATAGAAACTTTGAACCCATAATTTAATTAATCATTCAACTCTGCTTGAATATGTATATGAAGTATTTATATCATCTTAATTTACCCTTTTATTTTGATCGTACATTTATGTTATACAATACCTTATAAATTGTAAAACTATATATATATATATATATATATTATATAATCTGAATAAACTATGGTGTTTTAAGAAATAAAATAAGAAGCTATCTTTATTAATATATCCATAATTATAAAAAAAATTAATTCAAATATTCAAACTACATCATATGAAACATTTGTGTAACCTTTTAAATATTGATTATTAATACGTTATATAAATTACTCAAATTGTTGTATTAATTAAAAAAGGCATTAACCGAAAACGGTCTGAAGGACATTATTTTTCTTCAATGAATAAACGATTGCTTCTTATATTACTTTATATTTATTAAATAATCAAATAGTATACATCTCTTCCACAAATGACTATAATATATCACATTTTAATTAAATAAAATCTAAATATAACTATTGACAGTGATGCAATATGTACCAGTGTTACTTGTTACTAGTAGCACCTGCAGTGCAGAAGTAATGTACCATATTCTATACATTTTAACTGGAAAGTTGACATTATGAGATCAGACAACACAAACAAATTTAATTGACTATACACTCAACGTAACTATTAGTCGCTATAACAGGAATGCCGATATAATGATGAACAGGAGAAATGCTAGACTGGAGACTTAATCAATCAAATAAGAAAATAGAGCACTCATGTAAGAAGAATAAATCTGAATGGATGTGTGGAGATGCACTAACAAGAAGATCAACGAAGAGATCAAATGATTATATGCAAGAAAAATAGTAGCTAGCAAAGTACCAATCCTACTTTTTCAAAGGGCATTACAATATAAGGAAGAAATAGTGAATATATATACTTACCATATAAATAGATAAAACAATTACTGAGCCTATGAGAATGAATAGTACGACATTGACTTTATGGTTGACTTCTGAAACTGTCTCATCTGTACACAATAATATCACAACGAATAAATATTATTTATTCAATTTAAAAAAATTATTTAAGTAACGCTTGGTATCTAGTTTTGTTTATAGTGAGTATAGAAGAACCCAAAAATGTATTTGAAAATCATGTTGTTATATTTGACCTTACCCGTTTAGAGTAGGTATTTAACCAGTTAGAAAGGCTTCGATGAATGTTTACTGCAGTAAATAGAAGGTATGTCAGGTTAGACGGTCAAACAAATAAGTGGTATTGAACATTTGTGAAAAATAGCATGACTGTATGTATTCACTATAAGCAATTAATTTAACATCAAATCATGCCTTCGATAATGTAAAAAATCTTTGCAATATATCACACCCATGATAACTCATTTTCTATTGTCGATGCTTATACAGTATTAATTGCTGGATAATTTGAACTCACATTGAAGCAAAATTCCTCATTCCAAACTGGATTAAGACTTCGACGAATAGTTTTCGTTTGTACAGTGTTATCGAGTATAGCGTTTCCACGGCACAAGAGTATTTTACAATATGGATCGCTGAAGTAGATAAAAAATATATAACAGACTACAAAAAAGTATCTGAATATTTGTCACAACAAATATTAACTTAAATTTACATATATGAATTCTTTAAAGAAATACATACATTTTTGATCACACGTTATATAAATGATAACTAATAGTGACAATTTTAGATGCCATGGAATATTTTAAAATTTATTATAACATAATAAAGCAAAATAGTAGGTAGCCCTATTTAAAGATGCAAAACCATATAAATTTATGACAACATAATAAAACAAAAAAATGATTCTTTCACTTGGTTGTAAAAAGTGAGAAATTAGATTCGCAAAACTTGTTGACACATTTTATTAATAGTAAGTAACTATTAATTGGTTTTTACAATGGAACGTTATCATAAGAACAAAAGTTGTATTAAAATATGTATTAATTAAATAAATATCGCAGCCAGTTACCTTGCTCCAAAGATATCCTTTTTCATCAAACTAATTCCCTTGATCACCCGAACTCGAAGCAATCGAATGATGCCGTTCTGAAGTAGGAAAAGCATGCATATAAGGGAACAATATGTTTATGAATATATACTACATATGCATTCAATGACATATTTTAAAATGTAATCGAATGGTGATAAATGATAATGGACGAATTATAAAATAGGCCTATTTTATCCATATTTAAGATGTGTTGATCAGTGTACCATTTTGTAACTGTAGGAAGTTTATCTTTCCACTTACAGACAACAACTTCTGATACTTTCACCCATTCAAAACAAACTGCAGCAAAAGTTGTGTTGTGCCACTTCTTTCATAGCTTTTCTAACTTGCTGGTGATACTAGTTCATACTGGACTGTAAATTGAAGACACCTTTCTCTTAAAAGATACAGAAGACGAGAAAGAAGAATCACACTTAAAACAATAGCATGTCGCCTTGTCGAACTTTTCATGTTAGACCGAATAACAAAGGCGCTTCTTTTAGGTATTTTGGTTGTTTTCAGAAGGCATCATGTATTCGGAATTACATTTGTTGTTGAATGCAACCATTAGACTGTTTTGTTAGATTAATTGTTAAAAGATTATTTATTTATATTAATTGTGATAATCTCAAGACATTTTAATTTTAGGAATAGTCCACTTAGCTCCAAATCCAATGTCAGTATCAATGGCTTGCTTCAACTTAGTGGATCCAAGTATTAGATCAATTATTTTCATTTTGCATTCATCCATTGCAGCTGTTGTAACAAATCGTTGCAAGCAGTTTTGTGAAAAATATCCAGGATATCCAGGGTTCGTAGGAACCGTGTATAAGCACAATTGATCACTAAAAATACATCTTACCATCTTGATTTCACTGGATGAAATATTTCAAAAATTGTAATAAACTAGCTTCATTAAAAACATCATTTTTATTCCAAAAAATATTTATGTATTATTTACAATAAAATATAACTTTATACATATCCCATTATATAGTGTATAGTTAAATATAGCATTCAGCCATTCCAGCAAAATCCATTCGATTGCATGTGGATTCAAATGGGCGGGAATAAATTAATCAGACATTGCAATCCTGGTAATAAGAGGGATGTTTAATCAAGCAGACTTGCATTTCACATAGGAAGTCGATGTAGACATCAGAATAAACCAATTCGTCCCTTGAGGCTCATAGGTACTATAGCCATCAAATTGACGTTGTTCTCCAGGTTGTTAGTGGAATATCTCCCCAAATGTGAGGTAATGCTTATGTCTCATGTCCTCAAAGCTTACTGTATATCCGGATACATTTAAAAACGATATTTTTAATTGATCAGCCTGCAGATGCTATCTATACATATCCAAATGTTCTTGGCAAGTATACTGTTTGAATCAACATGTAACGTGATTAATTTTGTTGTAGAATGAGTTATGGCAGCTATAATAACCAATAATATGATAATTAATTTAGTTTCAATATGTTATCACTTGTAACCATAAAAAAACTTTTGAATATACATTATCCTTGCAAGTAGCCCATAGCTTTCATATCTATTTTCCACAGCGAAGCATTTTAGTAATAGCCCATTCAAACATGTACCCTAAAGACCATTACAATTGGCAGTTAAAGATAATGTTGACATCAATCAATCTATACATGAATTTCCATATTACAGAATAACAACACATTCGGCTATTCTTGAAATAAGTTTCAACTTTCTGATACCTCACATAGAGTTGCAAAATGACATAACAGTATCAAAGGAATCATAAAATATTAGCAAGATATCATAAAAGAACCGTCACTATTTTAACTGAAGGCAATTGGCCTGTTTGGTGACTGCCACTTGCTATTTCAAATAAATAACAGCATTTTCTAATATTACCTTTTGTTGTATACATGAACCGGTAATAAATGAGATACTGCTGAAACTAATTGAACAATTAATGGACAGTATGAAAAATAAAGCCCTCTGGAAAGTTGGTACAGAAAATTGATTGAATCAGAATGAATATCTTTGCCTGTCAATAGCATTTCAGAAACGATTTTGTCCAAAAAATTCACTTCAGCTACAAAAATATCTGTGCACCAATTGCAAGAGTTAGTTGCAAAAAGATAGTATGATACTTACTAGGCAACATATTATGTGAATCCTAAATGTATATGTACACTTTCACTGCATTTCTTTTGATTTTATTATTTTCATTAAGGAATGCAAACTTTTCTCCATCAACTTTGTCTACAGCTGTTGTAAGGTTGCTAATGGCCTTTTGCAGGGCCACCTAATTTTTTAGCCTTTTCATGTATATGTGGCCTACCCCAGATTAACATTAGACTACTAAGGGAGGATTACTTTGGCAGAGTTTTTACAAATAATATCATACTTAAAGGACACTATTTTAGCTTATAAGCACCACTTTGATGTCAGCACAAATCAGATTACTAATTCCAAGAGTATGGCCTAGACTCTTGGAATTAGTAAAACTGATTTGTGTGGACATATTGAGTATATCAAATAGTTGGTTATAAGCTTAAATATCATCCTTCAATTAAAATTTTATTTATACATACTCTGCCAAAGTAACCCTCCCCTAATGCTTTATACATCCAAAATGTTTAAAAATAGTAAAAAATAATGATTTTTGTATTAAATAAATTTAATATTGCAGGGACTGCTGATAATATTCCAGAGTTGAGTCAAAATATTGCAGCTTGTGGCAACACTAAAGACATATATAAATTTTAATATTTAAAAAAATGTTAGTTAGTAAATTATTATTATATAAATAATGTTGGTTATTGTTAAAGCCTAATGCTGATTCCACAAAAATAAAGGACAATGCCCAGTAGTTGAGATAAAGCCTTATGCTTATTTTACAAAAATATTATGCTAATCAGTTGTGAACTCTTCTTTATTGTTTGAGTCCAACATACACAGTGGGCCTTATCCACTTTTTTGCCAATCTAACTCGGACTGGCTAATGCATTGCAGAATATGTTAGTATGGGTTATACAATTACTATGAAATGAAAAAAAATTTCCGAAACGGTACAATTTATGGCTTATTAATGTATTACAAATGAATATAGAACCATACCCAAACTACTCAAAACATTTGTTTTTAAAGCTATACATATTACCTTAAGTGATTTGTTGGTGTATTAGTACCCTAGGGTCCATATCTTGCAGTCAAAAGTAATATTTTATAATCCAGGAATAGTATTTGTTATATTACAATGGGCACAGTTTAAAATAAAACTAGAATAATATATTATAACACACAGTTTAAGTATATAGACAAACACAATAGTTAATACTTCATTTTCTTTACTACATTCAAAGGAAACAGTTAAACATGTCTACTGTTATAATCCTCTACAGTATGGAGTAAACGTTTTGAATATATAATGTTCTTTTAATGTTCACTTTGGATTTTGACACGGTTATTTGAAAAATTTGCATGAATAGCTTCTCCAGCCTTCTTGCTCCATTTCCCCAGGCCTGATTCTTTGCAACTACAAAACCAAACAATGTGATAGAATATGGAATGTATTTTCAGTGAAATAGGAATGCCAAGTTGAAGGTACTTTTCTCTAAAGTCCGAAATTATATAATTGTAATTGGGTTGCAAAGTATTGCCAAAGCAAACCTGAAAAACAACACATAAAACAGAAAGAGCCGACACAAACGAAAATATATTTATTGAACAAATTGATGCCAAATAGTCGATTGTTGATACCAATTTGAGGCATGCATTGCCATCTGTTGAAGTAACTTGGCCTTCCAACCTCGAAGTATTCTCATTTGTAAAATATAAAAGAACCCATATCTTTAATAGGTTGCTATAATTTTCTTCACCCATGGGGGCAATTGACAGAAGAATGATTATTTTCACACTTGTGTTCTTTTGAGTTTTAGGAGAAATACCCTCAGTAGTTTACTAGTTTGCACTTGATGAAGCAGGTGTCTGTACAGTTGTACCAGCAGAAAAACCCCAACCACTACCGAAATTGACAGGAACATCAGGTGGAACACATAATTTAACTTTGAACACCTTATTTGAAATAAAAAGGTGTGATTGGGTACTAAAAAGCTACCTGATCAGGGCTTATAAGACAAAAATATTGCTAAATATATTTTCTTACACCATATTCCACATTTTAGAATAACAGTTTGTGATTGAGTTGCAGGAGCAATTTATTAAATTCATTGATTATCTTTAGTTGTCTTTTTCAATAATATATTGTTTATTATACAGTATACGTTATAACATTTCATTGGAATGTTTTTGATTAATTATTTATAGATTCAAAATCTTAAAAAATATCTAAAAACCAAACCTATAGACATGGCGGCTGTTTCTGTAGTAGATTGTAAATTAGAGACCTGACGACCATGAAAATATTATTTTTGCAGTTTAAAATTAGCACCATGGCTAGCAATAAATTTAAAGAGAAATACATAATATAAGATTTATGAAATAATTCGGCAAGATTAATATTAAATGTTAGTTTTAACAGAAACAAAAAAAGGAAAAAGTATATTTTTTAGCATTTAGCACTGTATTTATTATGTAGCTCTTTCATTGTATTAGCCTGTATTTAACTTTGTATGTGTTTATTTAATTGCTGTCTTATTTAAGTTTGTAATAATTAATTAGC
>JAUZND010006302.1:0-10819 GCA_034780555.1 Coelogynopora nodosa | reverse complement strand
ATCCACATCACAAAGACGTTTGAGATTGCTGATATCTTTCACATTAATCCCACACAGATTATGTTCAAAGTTCTCTTCAATGATTTCTTCATATTTACATATAAACAAATATAATTTTGAAGTATATATATATATAACATTTAGAACAATAGTTATACATAGATTATACAATACAGATAAATACATAATATTATTATTAACAAAATTCCAAAAAAATGTTAAAATTCCAGATATTTCAGAAATTCTAGAACCTTCAGAAAATTCCAGAAATTCCAGACAAGCGGGCACCCTGGAAATAGACTATGATGGTTTACTATTATGTTATATGAATTTATATGGTTTATCTTTTTCTTAAATAATGTTGAAATAGAATTGTTGTCAATATTCCATAATTATTATTATCATTAAAAAATCGATTTTTTTCAATTTTATTGAAGATAAATCTAGCATATCATACATAATCAGAAAATCCAATTCCATATATTTGCTTGATAATGGTGATGTTCTTATATGGATAGCGTAAAAATCCATAATAAAGATAAATTCAAAAAATAAGAAATTGGACATCCTTCTTATATAACAGTTATGTTACTATGCCAAACCTCTCAATAAAAAAATCAATAATCTTTATCTCACTGAGACAGACTTCACACTCGACATCAGCTGGAGAGGTGGCTGCCAGGTCTCCCGCTTCAGCCCCGACCCAGCGCCGACAGGGAATGCGCCTAATCTCGTCCAGGGTGAGGTAGCCCGACGGCACTATGATGGGCGACGGCTCACGCGCAAGAGCCTGGTTGGTAACCGGATCGTACCAGACCGAGCGCCCGCGCTGGTAGGGGACCGGACAGGTGTTACCGCGGAGCTCACGACTGCTCGGGTGCGGTCAAGACGATTAGAAAACTTAATGTAATGAAGACGATCAAGGTAACCCTTCGCAGGCCATGTGAAATGTCCTACGCCATAGACATCTGGAGCAGAGGTGTACACCTCACAAAAATATAATACTCCCCATTGACCTACTTTCCATTAATGACATTTTGTGATGACGTCATAAAGCTAATTAAATAATGTATGGAAAATAAATGTATGAACTTCAAATTTACGGAAACTTTTCTATATAACTCAAACAGAAAGACATTTAAACAAAATCTATTATTGGTCAATAGTTTTGACCTTTTAAGTGTGGACATTTAGACATCCAATAGGAAAAAATTATTGTAGCACTTATTATTATTACTTATCTGAAAGTTTCTAAATGATTTGAAAACCAGAACACGCTATTTTAGTTGACCATATGCTCTGGACTAGTTCAGATTACGTAAAAATCTCCGGATGAATTAATTATTTCGAAACATATTATGTTTATATACATACTCATAAATTATTTTATATCATGTAATGTGTTTGCACATCTACTTCTAGATCTTTGCACAACTCCTTTTGTTGTAATATTCCATTATTATCAAATGCATAAGTTAAAACAAAATCAATAAATTAGTCATTCAACGTTTTCTTTATTTTTACTCTACAACTCCTTTTTCTTTCTCATTACTTTACAATTCCTTTTTCTTTCTCTCTCTCTTTTCATCCACAAACCCTCTTTTTTCCTCAACCATTCACCTTTTGTATACTTTATATTGTCCCCCCTTTCTTGTAAATGTATGGCCCAGTTTTATAAAATCAACTAGAGCTTTATAATATCAACAAAGATAATCTTCTATCACAGATAGCAACCAGCAAGAAGACAAAAAACATGGCTCACCTTCTGAAATTGTGACCTGTAGTGCGACCAGCATCAGCGGCAATAAGGTCGTACTCACTTGGCGGAGTGAGGCCAACCCCCCTCTCTGTTGACTGCGATCTTGTCACCCTTCTAGCGGCCATTCCGTTGTGTCGGTTGGGCCTACAGATAGATGGAATTAGAGCTTAGTTTCAAATTAAGTCTGTTTTGTAGACTGTTTGATATTATATAAGTATTAATTAAACCACAAAAATTAAAATTTAATTTTGAATATAATAGTAGATATTGATTATTTCTAAAACAACATGTAAAAGAATATTTCAAATTGTAATTCATTCAATTCATAAACTTGTAGTCAATAAAATAACATATTGTGTTAACATTATCACCGTATTATCACATTATATCGGTATTTACAATAGGGAATATGGTTTATCCTTTAAAAAAATTTAAACCAATTAACGACAAAAATGTCGTACAACCAACATTGGTTATATTAATGTAATTTTCAACAGTTAGTTTGAATTTAGATTAATATAATGTAGGACAGTCATTTGTTGGTCTTTTTTTTAAATAAACGGTATTAATTTAATGAGACAAGACTAACTAAACCCGACAAACGAAATACTAGTTTATATTTGTAAATTTACAAAGCGAATGTTAGAAAAATTCCCAAAAAAGCAGACAATAAGAGTGAACGTCTAAAGCCCGCTTATAGCTAAATTGAGAGTGTTCTAACTTGTCATACCAAATCAAAGTAACATTCTAATAGTTTTTTCAAATATCCATATATATATATATAATATTGATATCAATTAACAGTACATTAATACACGTATAATACAAAATATTAATTTATTGAAAGATATACAATTTTAAATTATTAATTGTTCAAATTAAAATAGATCAAATTCAAAGTAACTATATTATTTGAATAAATACAGTCAATAATTTATTAAATAAATCACTTACTTCTCAGAAACGTGACGGTTAGTTGTTGACAAAAGCGAATTAAAACCGTGCGTCTGATGAAAGAACCGGTTCACTCCTGCACGAAAAAAGTTGTCAAATGTTACTTTGAAGGAATCCAAACTGGATGCAGCCGATTGACCAAATTGTGTAGGGTTGAAAAAGGCATCAGTAAACATATCTGGTGATTTCAGCTGTTAAAAATCAATAAAATGGCCAATTAAGTTAATATTGTTCAGCCAAATAATTAAATCTTATACTGATTACGTAAGTAAAGCGGATTAATAGGCTTGTTGTTGGTATGATATACTATTAATTGATAACATTAAATTATATTTATCTAACTTTAAACGATTTATATCCCCTTTAACAACCTTGCATTCTTTTCGTTTAATCTACTCTGACCAGAAGACTAAATAAAATAGAATCGTTAGATAAATATGGTAAACCAACTTATTATCGGATTTCAATGATTTTCAGAATCTCCTCACCAAGGCTCATAGATTCCGAACATTGAAATCCTCTAATCAGTTAAATATAATATACATATATTTACAATAAAACAATATATTTATTGTATTTAAGATAATATATGTAACTATTTTATGAAGATCTACCGTATATAGCAAAAGTATTTTATAAAACTCATTATAAATTTTGATATATAAAATTCTCCGATCGGTTTACCATAATATATAAGATTTCCTGGCCCGATTACAACGAGAGAGATATATTGTAATAATTGCAATTATTATTCGAGATACATGCTTAATCTAATTATTGTAAAATATATTATATTTAGATTCAACTCGCCTTGACTTCGAATAGTAAAATACATAAATTTTACAACTCGCAAAATTAAAATGCCGTCAGTTTATAAAATTAGAATATATGCAATTCTAAATGAATATAGATTTGACACATTTTTAAGGGATAGAAAAATAACAACCGGGTTATTGCTTGAGATATTGACACATTATAATGACAGGTAATTGATGTTAATATTTAAAAATATACTTGTTTATTGATAGATTAACAGAGCAGAAATTATAACGAAATAAAGAACCAAACTTCAAAAATAACGTCGATGAGTTTACTAAATAATAATATAGATTTTCCCCGTTATATGATATTAGAAAATATAGCTAGATATAAAAAATGGACAATAATAATATAACTTTAGAAATATACATTGAAACTAATAAATGAATTGTACTAATGAAACGATTACAGTAAAATGTGCTTTGTTATTTTTCTAAAATAAATGAATGCAACCTTTTTACTCCTTTATATTATATTACAAAATTATTAATAGGTATTTATTTGAAAAAAAGTTATTGTAATCGTCTCTAAGTAAAAAGGGTTTTAAAATTAATTAATAATTAATGTAATAGAAAGACTTATTGAGAATTGAATCACAAGAAGTACAGAGTTTAATTAAATTTATATTTCATATTTGGAGCTTTCACAACCTTAAATCCTTTCTTTTTAAAGCAACTTTCTTTTAACAAATTGTAAATTGAGTTGAACTATTTTCCATTCCTTCAAAATATATTAAATTAAAGATTTTTCACTAACTATTAATTTTTCGGTTTTCTATTACTTAAACAACATGTTCAAGCTGTTCATATCCAATCATTTATAATCAGAATATGTATCTTATATATAACATTAAATATACTTCAAATCGGTTTTTGAATAGCTTGTAAAAAAGAGACTTAGAATTAAGGAAATATTTAATTTTGTAGATCAAATTAAATAAGAGCCCCTTTATAACATTTATTAAAATGATGTTTTTTCTAATTTAATACCTGTGCTGCTTTACAAAGTTTTCATACTGACTGTTCAACTCTGCATTATTACAAAGAAATAAAAATTAATTCTATAAAAACAAAGTTGCAAAATATCTGCCTAATGATTTGCATAGTAAAGAATGCAAAACACATCAAATCATATCTAACTTTTGTATAAATTTTTTCTCATATATATGAATATTGATATATGAATTATGAATATATATAAATTATGAATAGATATTGAATAATATGAATTGATATTGAATTATATATAATTTAATAGAATTCAATAAATATAAAAAAGTATCATAATTTTTAATAATTGGTAAAATTAACATGAATTAATCAATAAGCAATGAAAAAATATAGTTTATTTTATAATACACCAAATGTAAAATAATATATAGCTATTTGTTTAATGCCCCTATGATTAGTAATATGAATGTTTCACATATCAACAAGTATTATTTATATGGTATTAACAGGGTTTCTTCTGATTTCACAAAGAAAATATCCAGGAGATCCAGAATATTTATAACAAAATATCAGGGCAATTCTAGTAAGGATAGTAATAAATGTACAGTCGTTAAAAAAGCAGAAAAAATTATAAACATGATAATTTTATTTGGAAATGTCATTTGTGTAATAAAATAGTGATGAGCACATGACAAGTAGGTAAGAACAATTGTACAGAGTATAGGAAAGATATGAACTACATGGTAAATGAGTAAGTACAAGTATTAAATTATTCTATTAAATATGTGTCATATTTTATGTCATACCAAACCAAGTAGATATTTATCATTTATATATATATATTTAATATATCATTATTTATAAAATAACATCTAAGAGTATTATTTGATATCAAAGAAGAATCCTGAATATACAGTAGTTGTAAAATGATTATTAATAGAGCATACATAATATTTCAGCTGACTTATACATTTTTATATTCAACAAATTTAAAATCAATACCTATGTACTATCTCTGGTTCAGCACGATAGAAGAAAGCAGAAGATAATAAGTTTAAAATGTCAACAACACAGTAAAATAATATGTAGTTCTGAGGAACTGTATAATGAGTAAGCTAACAAAATGTAGTGATTATGGTTGTAATGGAGATAAGTGATTACATTTGGTTGTAGTTGAATATAACATGATCCAGTTATATTTCATTAATCAGAAGCAAGGCATATACGGTAAGCATATATTTCTCTTAAAAATAGTGTACCTAACCACTCTAATGACTAGTTTAGTTTAACTATTGATTTTTATATGTTGATAATAATTATGCATATATGATATAATAAATAGACCAATGATAATTTTCAATGAGTTCTAACTATTCAATTAGAAAAATTGCTAGTCAGAAATTTATAAATCTAATAAAAGATTTAAACTTGATCTAAGTTCACCATCATGCCACATTCAAATAATATGATTGCACCATTTCACCATTCCCTTAAACACAATTGACATTTTGCTTAGCCACAAATTTGAAGTTAACAGAGCAATCATATTTATTGGCAAAAGTTTAATCTAACCAATATAAAAAAAAAAAAAATTTTTTTTCACTAGCTATGAGCTTAGTATTGATTTCAAAATTATTAGATGAGCTATATGAGCTCAAAATTAATTTACTCAATATATTTGTCTTAAATAATTCAAATCTACTAAAAGTATTTCTTTTATAGAAAGTGGTCATTATTTAACAAATTATATAAGCATCAGAATAGTATATCAAAGTTATAAATGAGACAACTTTTTTCTCTCAAACTATTCCCAGTATACATTTGTTACAGTTTCAAATAATACTATGAATGTTTAATATAAAACAAACATTAGACAATTTTTTTATATAATATGATTTTTCAAATAATTTATTATAACTTTAAAATATTATTAAACATTTATTGTCAATTTTCAAAGATAATAGGTATTGAATATATTTGTTATTAATTGACAGCTCATACATAGCTATTATAATTATTTCCAATTAATTTTACTTGTTTAAAAAACACCTCTATTATCCAACTAATAAAATATTATCTATAACCTAACAGGTTATATAAAATCAGTCACAATAATAATATATGCAAGTCATATGAATTAAATATATAGCAGTTTCTAGAAGTGAAAATGAAAACAATAAAGCAGACAGTAAAAACCATGGAAATGAAAAGATTTCAACTATTTATTGTTTGCTGTAATATTTATCTTTACTGTGTCTCAGGTTATACAAACAGAGATAAAGGACTGAAATTGTATACTTAAGTAAAATATTTAAAACTTAATTATTGTATTTATCATAATTTAGTCTAAATATTAGTGATTCTTAGTAATATATTTATATTATATAAAAAGCTATATAATTTATATTAATAAATATAATTACTTAATGTTTATCTAATTAAAGAAATATAATTATTTTAGCTTTTGGTTTATTATAGATATAACTTTTGGTTCTGGAGTAAGTATTGTGAATACTAAAAGTAATTTAATAGTGACTTTAAGATAGTTATAAAACAATTAAACTTATAGAAAATGCATTGTAACTTATTATTTGAATAGATGATGTTAATAATTGTAAGCTGAATCACATACTAGGCTAGGCTCTAGTTTAGTTTATTAATTCTTTATTATGTAAATGTAATAATAATAATTTTTATGATATTATTTACTTTTTTATATCATAAATTTCTTATTAATTATTTAATTAATCTATCAACTGCCAATATATAAATATTAATAATTAGTTACCCCTATATTTATATATTTTTTAATTTTACAGTCTCTATATGATATGATCACCCACCAGGCTAAGGTATTGAAATAGGATCCGGTTATGTTTAAAATAAAACATAAAAACAGTATAATACATAATATTATTAATTATACACAATCCTTTTATATATTTAGTCATATATAATGCTTTCATATATTATACATCTTATAATGACATATTAAATAAATAATTATATACAACAGCAATAATAACTATCATTATACTATAGTAATAAGTGTAAACAGTAAATATGAGTAAATGTTATTGGCCCTGGCTAGGTAATGTAAAAAAAAATAATAGTATGCAAATAAACTTGATGAATGATTCTTGCATTTAGTTTTACAAACAAAAGGCTTTATTTTCAAATTAATTAAAATAAAACTTTCAAAATTAATTTACTCAATATATGTCTTAAATAATAAATCTACTAAAAGTATTTTTTTATAGAAAGTGGTTATTATTTACCAAATTATATGTTATGCAACTTATTATTAATATGTATACACAAAAAATATTTAAACATTTATTTAGTTGTTTTTTAATCTTTAATTATATTTGAAGTATATTGTATGTGATTTGTATTAAAAGCATAGTATTATAAAACATTGACATATTCTGGTCCATATGTTAAGGTGGGGGTTGGATGCAGAGTGCAACTCATTTCCACCCAATTCAATATATCATCTGAACAGTATCAAAACGTTAGTGATAGACATGAACTACCTTTATTTACATTAAGATCATTTAGAACACTTGTTTTTTAGACAAAAACTACATGTAGATATTAATTAAACAATAATAATAAAAAATTCTAATTAATTGTATATTACAAAAATAGTTTGTGAATTACACCGAACAATCATACATGTAATTGTGAGTTATAAAATAAAACAAGTCTACATTGTGAAAAAGTTGTTTGTTATACCAATTCCATTAGCACTATAAAACTATGTATTATTGTCATTTTCTAATCTATTCATTATATATAAATATATAATATTTATGATTATATATATAATGTATAGTATTTATGAATAATAATAATACTCTTTTTTCATAATATTTATTACAAAACTTCAAAAAGCCTATAATAATGAAATTTAATTAAGCATGGAATTTCAACAAGTAAAATTAAATGAAATATATGAAATCTGTTAATATTTTCAATCTATTAACTATTTTTTTAAGTGTACCTTAAAAATAGTAGTAAATTACTACAAAATGTACTCTATTTTTTCTGAAAATAAATTATTATTTGAAATTCATATTAATGTATAATTTAAATTACTACACTTTTATAGGAGTAAAAGCAATAAATTATATTATAAATAATTGCATTATAATTATTTTCAATTTAAGTACAATTAAAATATTGGCAATTTAGACAAAATTAAATATAGTGTAATAACAAATACAATCATTAAATTGTTTTACTGAAAAGTGATCAATACTATATAATTCTATACACAATATTTATGATAATTTAATGACAAAATATTATACTGAAACATAGTTGGATAAAACCGTTATACTAATAAATATTATATTTTATGAATATAAAATGCATTAACAATAAAGTACAGCAAAATAAAAAATTATTTAATCAAATATTTCATAACATAATTTAAATATAAAAAAATATATATTATGTAAATTATTACACTATACACATAGACATACTGCATATTACATATATATTAAATTATCAAAATGTTCTGAAATTATATTATACATAACTTATATGTAGAATACTTGTATGAACATAGACATATTAATATTTATCAGTGAAATTGAACATCTATGGCTACCAAAATATTTATTTTAATATATTTAACTTTAAATGGAGTTTATGTAAGCTTATATAATAATTACATAATATTACTTATAATACTATTATGGGCTACTAGAGAATAATAGCTTTGCTTTAGTATATGGACATATGTATAAATATTTATTAAAATAATTATCATATTCTGAAAATATATACTAAAGGTAGAATTATAAAAATCACACATAAGTTTTTCTAAAACTGAAAATATAGTGTAATATTGATTATGAATAAAAAATAAAGTTTATTTAATATGTATATATAATATACTAAAAAATACATTTATTACCAGACAAAAAATATCGTAATTTTATATTTTAATCAATAAATATTAATTTGTATATATAATGACATGTCATACAATATTATGACTTCAAATTTATACTTAATTTAATTAAAAGTTTATAAAACAAAATAGATTGATGGAGGACATGGATCTGAATCACAATCAAAGCATATATTGTAAGAATAGAATTGGAGTTGTTATAATTAAACATCGTGAAATGGGAATTAGTTAAAGTAGATTAGAGTAAAAACAAAATTCATTCAATTAGAATAAATTAAAATAATTAGAATAAAACAGAATTGAATCAGAGTTAATGATGACATTTCTTATATTTATTGTAATTGCATTGAGGGAATATAGGATAGGTTATGGGATAGACTTATTATATCTAAAACATAAGAAAACAATAAATATAAGTGTCATAATAATTTTAAATAAATAGGTGTAGTACTGTAAATAACAAATAGGTAATAAATTAAATATAGTTGTTAAACTTCCATTAGACATAACATAAAACTTTTACTTATAATAATTGTATTAAATCTTCATTGAGTATTAATGTATAAGTATATACTATAAATATTTCCACTAAGTAATTCCATTTAATAGAATTATAAAATTAGAGTTATTTTGTTATATTGTTATGTCAGAAAAATAATAACTAAATAAAAAATTTGCTTGGAAATATAATTATTTATAATACAATTATAATATTTGTATTAAATTTCCAGGCGTGCACCCAGGAATTTTCAATGGTGGGAGGTTGTGGAAAAGAATTGGGGCGCCAAAGTACAGAATATTTTTTTTGCATATTTTGTGTGAACTGCACAACTTTGCACACATTCCTTAATTTTTAAACAATTAAATGAATGGCAAAGACATACTAAAACAAAAGGGGTTGATTGTATAAAGAGGTATTAGCTGCTACTGGTATATAGTAACCTTATTAATATTACCTGTAGCAGTTACTACAAGAGAGTAAATTCAGTTGCATAAAGTGGTATATTAACATACTAACAGAGCCTTATCCTCAGGGCACCATATTTTCAAAGGGGGAGTTGTATGACTAGCATGACCCCCCTGGGTGTGCCTGATTTCCATTTAGTAGTAATGTGTAAGTATAAGTACTATAATTAGTTTCAGTAAATAATTCCACTTGCAGGAATTATAAAATAATAGTTATTTTGATGGCTGCTGAAAGTATAACAAATAGTATATAAAATAAATAAAAAATATATATTTATTGGCATTGGCATCAGGTTTTATATTAGGTACTTGGCATCAGTTTGTGTGGAATCACACTACAAATTAAGATGGCTCACTATAAGCCACTAATGGCTCATTAGGAGCCACCTGAGCCATCTCGATGGCTCAATATGAGCCATTAAGGTGTCTCATCGTGAGCCACAT
>JAUZND010006301.1:0-10820 GCA_034780555.1 Coelogynopora nodosa | reverse complement strand
AATGCATCGTATTGGGAAAAAACAATAATTGTACTTGAATGATCAATTACTACCATTAAGGTATCTCTGATCAATTTGTAAGTAGTAAAATCAAACTCAGCTACCTTGGATTAGTTAAAATTACCATTGAAATCATATAAATCTGACATTGCATTGCCACAATACATCGTTTTGGGAAAAATCTATAATTTGACTTGAATGATCGATTACTACCAATAGGGTAACTCTGATCAATTTATAATTAGTAAAATACAACTCTGTGACCTTGAATTAATCGGAAACGACATTGAGCTTGTTTAAATATGCCAATAGGAAGCCAGAAGCCATAGTAACCAAAAAACCAATACTCGATTCTGATTAACTGAAAAATTTCCGAACATTTTTTGCGCGAAAATTCACAATAATTTTACATTTCTGGAGGGGGGTATGTGTCATGATCTATTTTTAGCCATGACTCATAAATCTATTTATAAGTGAGTCAGAATTGACTTTTCTTATGGGGGGGTAATGTGTCATGATCTAATTTTAGCCATGACTCATAAATCTATTTATAAGTGTGGTCGAATCGACTCTTCCTATATTACTGAACTCGATTAGAAAAGATATCGTGCCTAAAATTATACTTAGGCAGATCAGTATTTTTCACTTTGAGTTTCCCGGAGTGCCCACGTGTATTGTAGTGGTTATTGTCAAAATCGAAAAAGTCACTAAGGTAATCTTAAGCGATGTTCATAGGAAACATATATACTATGGGCACGATGACACAGGCGTCGAGTGTAGTAGCGCTGAACATTTTCCACACACCTGATGTCTTTAACAAGCCAAGGCGACCAAACTAGTGTAGCCGACTTGAGAAGAGGTCGAATATAAACTTGATAGCTCGGATGAGTAGGAGAGGCTCGGCGATATGCTGTTGCATTTGTGCGAGATGTAAAGTTACTGCAGATGGTAACACCGATATTGAGGCTAATTGTTGTAGTTTCCAAAGGCACTGATTAAAGACTGTAATTATAGGATGGTAAGTTTAGATTTCCGAAAGAAATAGCACTTTAAGAAAGTACTTTGAGCTGTCATCTGCTTGCCCATAGGCAGAAGCGTTCCAGAGATCGGAGAAATGTTGAAGTCCCACTTGCGGAATACATCTTGGCATCGTCAGAAAATAGCTTGATATTAACAAGCGTTTTGAGGGAGAGTTAACAATGTCATTTATTTATATCAATAACAATAGGAGGCCAACTACAGTTCCCTGGGGAAATTTATTTACAAGCATGCAAGCAATAATCTTAAATACTAAATGTTAACTATTTTTAGCCATTGCTAAATATTATACTATATTTAGAAAAAATTAAACTACCATTATTTTTAATACATTATTTCAATTTCAATGAATATGAAGTGCACTGTGGATGGTGCACTAAATGTGGATGAGGTGCACTACGAATGGTGCACTGAATGTGGATGGTGCACTGTGGATGGTGCACTGTGGATGGTGCACTGAATGTGGATGGTGCGCTGTGGATGGTGCACTGTGGATGGTGCACTGAATGTGGATGGTGCGCTGTGGATGGTGCACTGTGGATGGTGCAATGTGGATGGTGCACTGAATGTGGATGGTGCACAGTGGATGTTGCACTGAATGTGGTTGGTGCTCTGAATGTGGATGGTGCACTGAATGTGGATGGTGCACAGTGGATGGTACACTGAATGTGGATTGTGCACTGAATGTGGATGGTGCACTGTGGATGGTGCACAGTGGATGGTGCACTGAATGTGGATGGTGCACAGGGGATGGTGCACTGAATGTGGATGGTGCACTGTGGATGGTGCACTGAATGTGGATGGTGCACTGAATGTGCTTGAGGTGCACTGTGGATGGTGCACAGTGGATGGTGCACTGAATGTGGATGGTGCACTGAATGTGGATGAGGTGCACTTAATATGGATGGTGCACTGAAATATTCAATTAGAGTACAAGGTGTCGCGTATTATGTAATTAAAAGTCAATTATGGATTTTATAATAAATATATAAATAAAGTCAATTAAAATGTGGCATTTTATTTCTTTCAAACTTAAATGAACGCGGTAAGCTACTCTGTACTCACAACAATAAAATATTTTCTGATGTCAATTGAGGTCAAATGAGGTCAACTAAATCAACAAAATATGTTCGGTTTCAAAAAGTAGCCAATTTTATTTAAGTCTGTTTTAACTGTCTTTACCATCCTAACTTTCTTAGATTTCGGTTTAAATAGTTTTGAATACTAAAAATAGTTTTTCAAACGTATTGATTATGTTTTAGCCTAGTTAATGACATTCTCACTTTTTATATGAATATATGAGAAATCAAAAATCAAAAAGTCATCCATATAGAAAATCATATAAGCTAATCAATGATGAGCCAGTGACAAAACCAAGATAACTGTAGCTTCAGCTTTGAAAACCTACGATGGCGGTTTAATCAGTTTAATGTTTTATTATTATTAATAAAAATATATACATAAATGTATATTATATGGCGTCTTAAGAATATACATACAATATAATATACACATACATAAGAGAATATATGCTACATAAATGGGACAAACCTCCCTAACTCAAAAAACCCATTCGTTTCCTTCTATATGATAAATTCCATAACACTTCTGATTAAACTTAATTTCTGGAGTTAGCAGCTTCGGAATCCCAGGAGTGCATAATATTGTCAGCTTTGAAGTAGTGTCAAGCAAGCATCACCATTTTAATATAAAATATAAGCAAAATACAAACCCCATAAAGGACTATTTTTCTTGTTAGATATCCAGAAATATACAACACTATTCTTTTCTATTAACCGATAAAAACTTTCGATAAAAATAAGTTTCGGCTTTATATTTTCGAAATTGCTTTTTAACGTTTTTTAGTTATAATCGTAATTCGTGTTGGACATATATAAAATCCATACTAATTTTTTGATAACTTTATTGTTGATCTGAATTTATGTTATGCTTTGATGCTATAGAAGTGGTGACACCGTTGACTTGATTAAGCCACTCATAAACGTGTATTGAGGTTAATTATAGAGCAGAACGACTTTTTTGCTTGACTTATTACCAATTACTAATTGCCTATTTTTAAAATCGATAGTTTGTAATCACACACTAAATTAAAAATTGGATCTTTTTTATTAATAACTTACCAATGTCTTGCGAGATTTTTAAAGTTTTGGATTCCTTACAAGACTGAGATCTTGGTCAAATTTAACATTTTTTTGCGAAATTATGATAAATTTTAAAATTTAAATATAATAATTTTCTTACCACAATATTATTAATATTTTGGACGACTGCATAATTTATAATATACAATTTTTACACATACATTACCAAGAAATGAAAACATTCATCCAGATGTTAAAATATCTAAGTATTTCCAAGGCATTATTAACATTCCTAGATAATGATGGAAATCTAGGATTGTCAAGATTTTAAAATAACATCAAAATTTCCCCATGGAAGATGAGGAACGTCTTCTACAAACGGTTGCTTTCTTTTTTGATGTCAATACTTGATGATCTTACAATTAATATCAATTTGCATTATATTACAGAGCATAAATCAAAGATATCACTAGATTGGTATTGATCATATTTGCCCCATTTACGTTCTAGACTGTAAGCACAAATTAAGTTCAAAGTTTTGACTTTTATAAAAAAAGAATGCAATAATAATAATAACGTTAAGTGTAGAGGAAGGGTGATTTTATTATTTTATGTTCCAAGGGTCTACATTTGATTGAATTGAACTTTTGTGACACGGGATAAATATCCGTTATTTCAGACACTTTAATAATAGGAATTGGTCACATTTATAGCTTGGTAGCACTTTTTTGTTTTGAAATATTAATGTGGCTATACATTAAAATAATTTTAGTTTAATATCATCAGACTACCCTTAAAGTATATGTAGAAAGATATTGTTAAAATATTTTGTTGAATTATCTCAACATTTAAAATGTGATTGCATTGAAACAAAAACATATTCTAGAACTTTGTATATCTTTATTTATTTCAAATGTTTTTTTAAATAAAATCTGGGCATATAAACACATATAAAATGGTTTTACATCAAAAATAAAGAATATTTAGTTAAAATTAATTAATAAAATATTACAAAGATTCCTTTATAATCAGGGTAAATTTTAAAAATTAAATTTAACAATAAACATAAATATTGTTTTGTTTATAGTTATATGAAAAAAATATTTTAAAATAAAAAACCATTAAATTAGTAAATTCCAACAAATTATAACGTCATTGAGATTAAACGTGGTTTCCATTTATAATATTTAGTTTAATGTTTAAATTTTCAACGTGGCAAGTGTGTTAATATTTTTAATTAATCAGGGGAATACTTTTGAATTTATAACATATTGAAAATGTGTGTAATTATTATCACTGCATATATATATAGGTACTTGAATATATCTCTTTTAATCTATTATGTGTTTCTTGACAATTCACGCATGAATATTTAAACATACAACTATATAATCTGTCCTTCATACACATATGTTACATATTCTTATAATATGTTTCGAAGACAACATTTCGTTGAAAACTTTTACAGATAATTCTCTTCAAATGTATTTTAATAATTTTTAAGAGTTTTACTTTTTTGTCGTGAATATAGGAGACGTCGGTGACAAAATGCTCATTCTATTAAATCATCCTAGATAAATTTTTAAATTATAATAAGGAATTGTTAAATAAATTATCTAACAAATTATTTCATGGTTTATTTTATGATATTACTCTAATTTATATATATATATATATATTAAAAAAAGAGATATTGATTAAAATAAATTATAAACAAGTTTATGCTCACTAAAAAACAATTAATATTAACACATATATTTTTGTGTAATTGAATACCTACATCCAACACATCTGGTCTCCATTACATTGTTTTTCTTTACTTTTACAAACGTTGTAATACTATACTGTTATATAAACACACATATATATATATATATATTTAAATAATCAAATGTAGATACATACTGATATACTGATATAAAACATTAAAATATAAAATAAGGTAATGTAACATGAGGCATCTCTTCTGCGAGTGCTTGTGATATGAAAAATGAAAGCTAATTTTATAATGGTTATTATATAAATAATTAATGGGTTACTTATAAATAAATACACTTTTTTGTTGCGCTTCATATATTAATTAAAATAATATAACTTATTGAAATATTTAATAAGAATAATACAGAAGGCATTTGCATAGTACCATACAGTTACAATTATTTCGTTGGATAATGCGATGATGATCATAATGATAAATGGCATAACAATGTTCTAAATAATTGCTGTATGTTTGAATATTCACACGTGAATAACCAATTGTCAATTCACGCCTGAAAAATAATGAATAGAGCTTAAAAATCTAGAAATATTTGGTTGCAGTTTAAACGTTTTGTTTATCTTTTTAAAAATATATAATATTATTTTGAAATTCATTAAATAATACATATTAAGAAATACTTGCAGTATAAATTTTGCATTAAAAAATTGCATAAAATAAATATAATCTGCATAATTTTCTATAGTACAGGTACAAGCAACAAATAAAATTGATAAAATTCAATAGAAAATTGTATAGCACATACTGTATGTAGAATATTATAGAATATATAGAATTGTATAGAATATATGGAATATTATAGAATATATAGGATATTATAGAATATATAGAATATTATACAATATATAGAATATTATAGAATATATAGATATATTAGGAAATTCATTAAATAATACATAAGTTAAGAAATACTTGCAGTATAAATTTTGCATTAAAAAATTTGCATTAAATAAATATAATCTGTACATATAATTTTCTATAGTACCGGTACATGCAACAAATAAAATCTATAAAATTCAATAGAAAATTCTATAGTACATATTATATGTAGAATATTATAGAATATATAGAATTTTATAGATTATATAGAATATTCTATAATATATAGAATTTTATAGAATATATATATTATTATAGAATACATAGAATATTCTATAGTACGTACAATAAATAGAATATTCTATAGTACGTACAATAAATAGAATATGCTATGATTCATATAATAAATAGAATATTCTATAATTCATAGAAAAATAGAATATCTATATTTTATATAATAGATAGAATATTCTATAGTTCATATAATAAATAGAATATTCTAAACTTGATGGAATAAATAGAATATTCTATAATTCATAGAACAAATAGAATATTCTATAGTTCATAGAATAAATAGAACATTCTATAGCATGTATAGCATAGATTTCTATTGAATTTGTTAACTTACAATATTGATCCCATTACGGAACTTATATAAACTATTAGAAACTATATATATGAACCTTCTAATAGCTCAATACTATTTTTCGTTATATATGCTATTACAAATGTATGTTTAATATAATTTCAATTCAATCGAAGCTGCAACAGTCCGTTTAGTCCTGCAAAAGTGTTCCATTCTGAAATATTCCCAACAATATATAATTTTCGCTGTAAATTTACAAGTCGCTTCGTATACTGAACTTTTTACCTTGTTCTTTTAAGCTTTTGAGATCATTTTTTAGACTGTTCCCGTTTTTTCCACAGTCCAATTGGGGACTACTGTTATCAGACAAGTCCTGTAACTTTGTTTAATGTCATCATTTAAAAAGTTATAGATAGAAAATAATTATATTATTTATGTCTGGTAATGTGTTAGTTTTATGTTTTAATTACTATCAAAAGTTTAAATTGTAAAAGCCCACAATATTCAATTAATTTTATTATAGTAAATACTAATAATAAACAATAAATAAAATGAAACGCAATAAAATATTCACAAAAATATGTAATGTTTTAGATCACATAATAATTTAATAATTGAATAATCAAATAATCACATAATAATCAAATAATTACTAAAATGTGAACATGATATGAGTATTAATTATTTAACATTGTCGTGGATAATTAAGTTAAACATATAGCTTTACAGGTTTACTTAAAGACCTTAAATGCCTCCACTTATTTTTATTGTGTTTTCAACTTATGTAGAAAAATACAAGTTACAGGTATATAGATTATATTGTTCGACAGTGAAATAAGGTAATTCAATCATTCACAACGTTTACTTATGCCTTTACTTATAAAGCAATTATAGTGACTTCAATAATTTTAATTTTAATAACCGTTATGGTTTTTGTCGATTCTAAAGTACTATCAATTTGAATTCAAAAAATGCATTATTGTCATTAGTTTTTTTGGTAAATTGCGACAACCATGAATCCCTTAAATATTTAATATTCAACAGTATTTTTCAATATATCAAAATTAAAATAATCTGTTATACATATATATCGGGATGATTATTAAGTTAAATCTACCTTTCAAAACTATATCATTAATTTTCTGTAACTATACATTATATATATAAACATTCCTTATAAATCGATTCTAAATGTAGTATTATACTATGTACTTGTCCTGTACAATATTTTATGACATGATTCTTAATCGCACCACATATTGTTTTAAATGATATGTATACGCTTTGCTCATGTTATAACCAACTCGGCGGGTGACCAAAAAATCTAACTCCTAATTTTATGTAAATTTTTAGTAAATGTAATTGGAAATAAAGCCTCAGCAGCTAGGTATACTTTTTCATTATTTGAGTTAAGGGAATTATGTTATCCCGACAAAATATACGTTAAGTATTATGTCGTGAACAAATTGGTGTAAGATTTTTCTTTCGAATAATCTAAGAGTAAGTTTTAAAATCTAACTAAAACCATTTGAGACATTTAAGTTTGGTAAAACATAATTTCTTAAAATTAATGAGAAATTAAATTCAAATCACAATGCAGCAACAAATAGTTTATAGAGATTATTAATTACGGGTTGTAAAAGCAACAAACAATATAGGCGATAAAATTTTAATTTAAAGTAATCTCTTAAACTTTTCGAGTTTTAATAATTATTACTAGATTACAATATTAAAACGAAGTTTTTCTTTAATTTTAATTCTTATTTATTTTTTTACTACGTTTCTATAGAGTGATGTAGTTGAAATTGTATTATATGAATAAATAATAAACAAATAATCTGCTACAATATTTATTATTTATTTAATAATAAATTAATTATTACTATAAATGAAATGTAAAATGTTTGAACATCATTAATAATAACAAGCGAATTGTTCAAATTTATTGCATTGAACTGATATTCTGATTTTTAATGTAATCGGAGATAGTTGACACAGATCGATTTGTTGCAAATTGAAAGAAAAATTCTTTTTTGTGACATTTTAAATTAAATCGAAATTTTCATACGATATTTCAAATGCGACTGATCTCATTTATACAATACGATGTCATAATTGTCAATATAAAGATCATCATACAACTGGTAATTTGGTAAAATTATATCAAAGTTACACGTCACGTCACTTCGCTTCGCTGACGGGAAGTGTCTTATAGTTGAATGTTTGATTCGGAGCATCACGGCGTTTTCAAATAAATACGTGTTGTGTATATAAACAGTATAGATTAGTTTAAAGTTGAGTTTAGCTTATTTAATAATGTAATTTTATCGCTTTTTTAATTTAGCTATGTAAAATACAGAAATTTTGTCGCGAAATTCTAGTAGTTAATTATATATAGATAATTTAGATAAATATGCATTCGAATTTCTCAATGCAGGCAGTATTTAATTAATTTTATGAAACTACACGCATATAGTATTGTACTATAATACTAATAGTATTGTGAAAATTGTGTTGTAATTCTAAAATAAAAGTTTAAAAGGCGCAGCTTGCATATAGGCCGAATTGGTGGAATTTTATAATTTAAACTCTGCAGTCAACTTCAATGAAACGATTAACCAAGTTCTAACGTAATCAGATAAAATAAACAGTATCGTGTCAAATTTAATGGGTTTCTTTGTAACCCCTTTTCACGTTGAAAAAAAATCAATCTTAATTTTGACATGATCTTTCAAAGACTACTAATTTTGTTGTACAGATTCGATACATTTAAAGTTACTTTAAAGTCGATTTTGTTAATAAGTATTTTTTAACGTATATTATATATTTTTCCAAATGATGTCGCGCATTAAAATTGAATTTTAATTCAGTTAGTAAGTAAGTAAGTTTTCAATGTGATCTCATACTACCAAGTTGAATTATACTTATGCTTTTATTCAGAAATAGCCTTTGTACTATTTTCTTCACAAAATTATTTTTTTACGTTTTACAAAATCTGATAAAAATGTTGAATTAAAATTTTAAAAATTTATCCATGGATTATTTTTTTATTATGCTCTTAGTAGATCTTTGCTTCTATTAATTTTAATCCTGTTTAAAATTAAAATAAATATGTCAAATCCAGAAGATTGTTTTCGAAATGTTTTCTTAGTGCCATTAGAATAATTTGATAATTCAATTATACAGCTTGAGTAAATGTGTAATATAAATCTATAGTTTACGCCGGAGGACTTCGTTCAAATTATGTTTCTACATACTTTTTATTTTACAAAGCAGTACTTAATTAAGCAGATTTTAATTTTCAGCTTGCTTAATTTTTATTTCGATATAAATATTTTGGTAAAGGTAACACGTATAAGAAATATGTTTTCCTTAAAATTTTCTATTCCATATACGACATGTTGGATTTTGAATTATAATTTTTAACCATAAAAAATGGGTAAATGAGGAAGCGCATTTGTTATTGAGAAAAATATATGATTAGGCTTTAGAAAATTAATATATATATATATATAATAATTTTCTAATAATACACCCATGTAATTAATTAATTGCAAGGCAGTATAGTAATAATCGTAAACCATTTTTTTATACATATTATATATTGACAAAGTGGAATGTTATTTAATGTTTATTTAAAAAAATTACATAACAAATATGTTTTACTGTATAAGTTATCAAATCACCATTATATATTTATTCAGTTTCTATACGTTATATTTTTTCTGAGACATTTGCTAAAATACACAGCTTTAAGTTGCATAGCATTATATAAATTGAACGATATTATTCATACAAATATACAACATATTACGGATTCATTAAAAAATATGTTCTCTAATGTTTTCCATTTTTCTTCGTCGTCATTTAATTGTCCTGCTTTGTTATTTTTTCTATAATACCTATACTAACAGTCCATTTTTCTTGATTAACCTCTGTTGAATATCTTTTCTGCTTAAATCAAGGACTCATTGGCATAACATATAATTGTACATATTTCTACTATTTATACGTAAAACAGATTATGTTTTTCCTAAAGATTTTATAATTGAAACTAAAAATATACAATTCCTAATAAAATAAAATAAAGAATCCAATAATCTATATTCTAACTTTTAAAGTCAGACTAAATTATAACTATGCATTGAACAATGTATTTTATATTATGTTATAATAATAAGTTCTAGTTTTCACGATACATATTAAATGTATTTATTATGCAAATAAGTGTATAAAAATACTACAATGATTATAAAATTATAGTTTTTGAAATATTTATGTGTTGTATATAAAGCAGTATAATGTAGCTATATATTATTATATTGTATAATATATTTAATCAGATTATTTATTTTCTTTGTACAGTTCCATGGTGTGTTTACTTATTTGATAACATAATATTTTGATTTTAAATTATAGTTCACTGTATAACACTAATTTTGTTTTTTGAATATAAACTATGTTTTTTAACTAATTTGATGGTGCTGAATACGAATCT
>JAUZND010006300.1:0-10821 GCA_034780555.1 Coelogynopora nodosa | reverse complement strand
GACCCCCCCCAGATTTGGTTCCACTTATTAGTGTACGCACCCCCTCGCCGGAAAAGCTGGCTACGCCCTTGCACCATGACAATAAAACCATACAATGGATGTTTATACTTTTAAATATGTTTTTAATGTGGTTAAATAAAACCATTAAAAATATTAAATGGTTTGGATTAGGCCTATTAAACTACATTTAAATCTAGTCTAAAATGCACGCACTATCAAGCAGAAATGAGAAAGAACGAAAATATAATAATAAATAATTGAAAAAGTCTTCAAACAAAATGTATTATCTATTGTGAATTAAAATATGTATCAATTCATAAATATGTTGATTAAAAATGTACTACAATATATAAATAAATATAAATTTAGCTGACTTGACCTTCAAGAAGTGCTCTTCTAATATTAATGAAGAACCTTTTCAAGACATCCCATATCATCGGCACTATATTGATCAATATAATCAATGAACATAATACAACTTTTTTGTAAATTTACCTGAGCACTATAAAGAATTCTGTGAATTGCAAAGTTTTAATAACACAAGATGTAAAGAAAAATGTACTACTCTAAGCTTGGATTTCGTTTGACATTGACGTCTCTAAACAATTTATTTAGGTATAGGCCTATATTAGTAAATTCATTATATTTATTTCTATAAATGAGGCCAATTAAAAAAGGAGCATATTAAATCGAAATCAACAGACAATAATTGTACTGTACAATAGAACTAGACGAAATATATATGTGACACTATTTTAGTTAATTGTGTATTTTATATTTGGTTAGTTCAATATTTTAATCTGAGTTTCTAAACCATATTACAAATAAATTATGATTCCACATAAAAAAAATCAAAATGTTTAACTATGCACATCAAAACCAATTAAATATTTTACAATCTAAACTAAAATTGCAACTGATTATAATAGAAAGAACTGCTACAAAATATATGTTGTAGTTTCTACATACAAATTAGATAATCGCAATATATATATAGAAACAGACTTTATTAATGAAATACTGCAAACTCTGTGTTATTAAAATATAGAAAGTGTGGCAATGTTTTTACTTATGCAAAAATGGTTTATGTAATAATAAAAAAAAGTTGAAAATCTAAATATTATAATGTGGTATACATAAATTTTGTATTTACACGCTTATGTGCAAAGAGAATGCATAATTTGTACTGAATATAAATAACATAAAACAGGTTGCAGGCCTTTTAAAAAACACACAAATATTTTTATTATACAAAAATAGCTATAATCAAATAGATATGATGGGTATAAAATATTTAAGTAATATGTAATTACTCCCGAAAACCATTAACTAAATAGTTGTAGATTAAATTAGTCTTAAATTAAAATTAGTCTAGTGGGTAATGAACACTAGTGGTTTTCTTAACTAATGTAATCACAATTGTCGTATTCACTATAGTTACATTGTGTCTTACAATACCTAATTTTACTGCAAATTTATGAGGGAGTAATTTTATAAGAAGAATACATATATATACAATATTATTAAATATCACTGGTTGGTAATAAGTTTGTCAGGCAAGGTTTACTGAGGTCTTCCAGGGATCTATTCCACGAAAATATACTAGATACTATTAGACACAACTAAAATTAAACGAGTTTCACACTACACATTTTATAAGCTTATAAATCTAAGTAGCTGACAACTATAAAAAAAATTAGCCACTATTGAAATGTATGAGTAAAAATTAAATTAAATCATATTATTATAGTATCCTATCAGCGTTTAGATTTTTGAGTAAACTTAGTAAAATTATTATGTGTAATATTTTCTATAAAATGTTAACTACTAACTACTAAAATGCTGTTTCAGACATGTATTTAACTATTAAATTTTGTTGCGAATTCACTTTTATATATTTGAGGCATGTATTAATTATTTAATTATCTTGATGCTACTTCTTTCTATGCAAATACGAGCAGTGACGAGGAACAAGCCTTCCCCTGAGAATATAAACAAATAATTAATTTCGATTTTTCAGGAAAATATTTTCATAAAAACGTTTTTAACTAAATTCTGCGATTGTAAATTTCTTGGAAGACCATCTAGATGGGAAGTTAGGGCACCGCACCCTACGAAACGAAACTGTGCATTAACCTCCCATCAACAAATCTTATTGACTCTGCAATTTCTTGTCAATAATGGCGTTTAGCACTTACATTGACATGGTGTCAGCATAGCTAATTTGCAACTCAAAGTGTGAAAAAGTGAATTAATGTTTTAAATAATAACTAAAGAAGATTTTTTGTAATTATGAAAAGTGTAGATTATAGATATATAGAGTAATATAATTCAGAGCTAATGTACTAGAAATGCTGCATACATGATTACAAGGAAAATTAATAAATGAAACAGTTGTACTTTCTTACCTTGCATATACTAGTAATATCAAATACACAGAAAAAATTCTACCAGTAAAAGTACTCTGGTAGTCAGCCAACTATCTATATATCAATTTTAAACATTTAGTAGCAGTTAAAATTAAGGTGCGGCTAAAAATTAGTTGCAAGTATTTAGGAGTCAATTGTGAAATGGATTTTTATTGAACTAGTAAATGGTAGCTACTTACGACTAAATTCAGTAGCTACTAAAGCAAGTTGAAATAGACACTAGCATACAATTTCATTATTGTGCCACTTTCTTCGATTAAAAACCGGATGCAAACAAGTGAACAAATAAAAGTCTGATACCACAGAAAATATTAAATAGCAAAAGAAATAATAATGCTGAACTGCTACATAAAAATAATCAATCCACAATATGTCCTAAGATTGTCAGTCAAAAGCACTTATTACTCAGTTTCAGTTCTTAAAATTGATCTGGAGCAAATACCATATATAAGAAGCAACTAAATTTGATTTTTAATCTTATAAAAATAAATAATTTGAGATTAATATAATGTAATATTGAACAAAATGTCTGTAAAATTAACAGAACAATTATATATTTATCACACGAAATAAAATAACAACATCATATTGCCAGGATAAGCAATTTATTTAATTAAAAACAATTATTGACTATATTGTTTATTATTATCAATTAATCATGTTGTTAAATTAATTTGCATAATTAAAAATGTTTAAACAATATACTTCCCAAGATCAAATAATTTACCTGATAAATAATGCATTTTATTAAGAATTCAAAACCAGAATAAATTGTTCATATAATAAAAAATGTAGTAAACGTAAATAATTTATTTTCCCATAAATTATAAATGGATCAAACTAATCGAGTAATGTCAAAAAATCTAGTTATACAAGACATAGTTATACATAGTTATAACATTATACAACATACTTAACGAGCAGGTATATTTTCAATGATAAATACAAAACAATATAAAAATACAATCTCAAAAAATATAAAAAGTCAAACTATCTCAACTTTATTTAGTTCATTTTGTAATGTTATATATCACATTGGCTGCAATGGTTATACATTTAATTAAAAAGTCAATGTACTTTTAATAAACAAATATTATGTGCTATAATATAAACATAGATCATATAATGTTACTGTTGGATCAATAATTCAAATATGTATTTTCTTAAATTATTTAAGAAAAGGGGAAAATATAATTTTTTAAGCTTTGATAAATATAATATGTAGATTGATGGAATAGAATATAAAATTCTGGTCATATTTATACAAAAAAAGTATTTTGAAAAAAATCATATAGGTATATATTATTCAAGATACTTGGGTGACAACAATAATAAATTTTATGTATTATAATTGATATGTAATTAGCCTTAGTCAAAGCAGCTACATTTACCTGCAAATATCATATTTATATTACTATATTCTGTTGTATGATATACTTGCATATATAAAATTATTTGTATAGGTCTATATACAATATATATATAAATTATTCTATAATTTCCATGAAATATATATGGTATTAGCTCCATGTTTCTCATACATGGATTCTCCAGATAAGATGACCTATAACAATTACAAAACATGTCATTGTTGTTATAAAAGTAGGTAACTAAGATAGCTGATACAAACAATTAAAGTATATAATACATACAAATAGTTTTGACAACATATTAATTTAAACAAAAAGACAAACTGATTAAGTAATATAATTTTCAAAATAGTCAAATATTTTAAAGTCAAAATAGTCAAATGTCATTTTTATTTAAGTTAAGTTATACCATAAACAGATTTCATTGTAGAAAAAATATTATGTATAATAATAATGTAATAATAATATAATAATGTAAAATATAAAGTATAATTTCAAAACTGTAACCCCAATTTTTTATTAATTTTTTAAAATTTAAAAATTAATTTTTAAAGGAATCTGAGTGGTAAGATTCTTGTCTGTCCAATGAAAGTTAGCATTCAGATAGAAGTATACCTTCATTAACAAAAAGTATTATTTAAATTTCATATTGTTCATATTGTAATTTTATAAAGTTCATTATACTTTTTCTAAAAATTAAATTTGTTTATGGTATAACTTAACTTAAATAAAAATGTGACAATTTTGACTTTTTAAACAATTCTAAATAAAAATAAAGAAATTTATATGTTATAAAATATGTGTTTTCATTTAAAAAAAGTATACTTTTGTTTAACACAAACAACACTGGTATTTACATTTTGAGTAAAAATAAGGTGTATATTTTAAAATTCCAAATATGTTTAAAGAAAATATGATACATTACAATTTAAATAAATACATTCTACTTTTGTTAATGAAAGTATTAATATTTATATTTTGCATGAAAATGTGAATATTTTCAATACCATTTCATGAAAATTCACTTTAATTAGTAAAAGTATATATACATATCTACAAGTATAAATGATTTTTTTAATAATCAACCACTATAGACACTGTTTATTAATTTATTTATAAACAATTTAATTTTAATTGTATATTGATTATTGATTATTATTAATATATTAGTATAAGAGTATATTAATTCCTCTGGCTCAATCTCTCCAAAATGTGAAAATTCTACTTGATGGACTCAAATGCAACCATGAATAGGAAGTATTTTTGGTAACTTTAAGATTGTGGCTTTCAGGTTAGCTTCAAAAATGTCTCTTGTTACTTTGCCTCTGACCTAGGATTATAGCATAAATATCACTTTCATTTAACTAATATCATTCACTATTTGTAGAGGAATTTGTTCCTCATTACCACCTTTGTTGTTAGAGCTAAGAAAATCATTAACTTTAAATAATAATTAACAAAGGGCAACTTTAACAAAAATATTATATTGATGGCAGAATACTTAAGCAACCTTCTGTGTGAAAGTCCTCACATAGTCTGGTCATATTAGGCATTGAAATTTAACTTTGTCTCAATACTCTAAAATACTTAAAGTTTAATGTGAAATGATATAGAACAGAATGAATATTGGAAGCAAACATTGATATATTTATATGTATATTATACCACAAAAAGCAGGCCAAATGTTCTTATACAATAGATTAAAACAAATTATCATCATTGTCATGCTTCTCAAATTCAGAAAATAGTTTCTACAGAATTGTCGCCTTCTCCACATACTGCAACACAAGTCAGTATATTCTTACAATAAAGTGCAAAAAAAGTACAACATGAACATTTCATATTCATTTTGCATTGGCAACCAATTGATATCCATTCTGTGTTTCATCACACTATGTTACATTTTCCATCCCTAGTTGTTAGGGTTTAAATGCAAAAGATTTAAATGCTTTAACTGTGCCACCTGGAAATGTAAATAAATTTGTGAGGACATTTTTTTAGAATAAATTAAAAATATGTAAACTGCACCTTTTGGTGCCTTTAATTTACACTAACTAAAAATAAAACATTTTTACCAATGTCCAATGGCTGCATCTTTAATCACATTAATTAATTTTTACAAAAGAATAAGTTTCATTTACCTGAATAAGCTCTTTTAGTTGGAGTAGGATTTTTGGGTTCTACTATATTGCTTGTTATAACAATTTTGATGTATTTTCTGTCATAAATGAGCTAATGAGTCACCTTTATTTCTACCATAGCTAAAAATTTCATTATATATTCAAATTTAACTTCTTGTTTATTGATACCAGAATCTCATCCTATAGCTTGGTGCAGAGAGGTCTTTATCTGTCCAAAATTATTTAAATGCCAGCCTGTATAATCTCCAATGAGTCATTGATAGATAAAGTTTTGATAGCTTTTTGATAACTTTTTTATATAATAGAAAATAGCAGCACAATTCTCTATATTGTTAAGTAAATATGATAAGTTTAAAAATGCAGTTGTAATGTCAGAGGCAAAACAAGATCTCTGATAAATGATATTAGATATATTATAAGCTGTTATTGAAGATATTTTACTTAAATAGCTTACCTTTTTGATGTATATCTGATGTTGTACCACAGCTACTCCAAGCATGGGTAAACAGAATAGTTTTTTGAGGGTGTTGTGCTCAGTTAGAATGTCATGCATGCTCTAAATGTTGCAGCAATTTTAAAGATTGGTTATTATTTTCTAATTTCTCTAATATGACTATGGCAAAAAACAATTCTCTTTTTTTATATCTCCAGTGGGTCATCATGAGGACTAATATTATCTATATCTTTACTACCAGTTACTGCATACTCAACTCAAGAGCTGTCTTCACTATTGAGATATCAATATCTTCATAATTTTGTGTTTAAATAATTGTTTCTTTCTCTGCAATTACAGAGTAACTTTATCAGCCTTTTCATGTGTAAGTTCCAAAATAACCAAGACAATTCTTTTCTATAATAAATGCATAACATTTTTGGAATTTTACTGCATAAAAATTACAGAAAAGGTATATAATATATATCGAAATTTTCAAGTTAGATTTTAAAATTATTGAGATGTTTGCTAAACATTAAAATTTTTATACATTTTCCCTGACATATGCAATTGCCAATAATTCAATGATTTTCTTGACCTTTTTCAATCTCCTTGACTTCCCTGATCAGTGCCAATAATATAATTTATATAATATATATTTAAATATAATAATATAATTAATGATGAGTGATCAGTGCCAGTGGCTACCCTGAGATTATACTGCAAGCCTTTTAGTTTTAGTATTATCTCCAATGTCATGCACATTATACTTTAGTCTAAATTTCATTCTTGTTAAACTTAAAGTCATGCTAGTCTGTACCAATTATTAGAAATGTTATAACTTATGTGTACTACTACTGTTCAAGAAATCAGGATTGGCATAGCATTCAATATTAATGCTCATTGCCTCACTTTCCACAAGACAGCATTGTCATTGATGTAACAGTTAATTCATTGGAAACACTATAGACTATAACTATGTCTATAGTCTTTATATGACTTAATAAAGTTAAATGAGAATTATGAGAAAGTAAGGGCATTACCATTGGCATTAGTTGTCAGCATTATGAAATTTGACTTCATAGCAGTAATCAGGTGCAGAACCAGTGGGGTGGGGCCGTAGCTTATAGAACACTACTCTATATAATTTATAGACATATAATATATATAAGTATTTAATTAAATGGGTCCTTCTTAATCTTAAAATAATTTATTTACAAATTAATGTTTTTAATGTGCGGTAAATAAAATAATAATAACCCACTTAATATAACAAACACATGCTTGTATATCAGTAAACAATGTAGATTTCACGATTAATGGAAGTTTATATAGAACTTTATCAGATTCATAAAAAAAATCGTAGAAATACAATATATGCTGCCATAAAGGGATGTAAATTCCTAATTTTATTCATATGCAAATCTATTTTGGTTTTAAATTATATCCCTTAGAACAGTTTTTATATATGTAGATAACTGTGGTTATTTTCTTCATTTTATGACTATATTGTATAAACATTTATTTGTCAGATTTATAAAATAGTTAACCCATTAAGATACTTACTCTAAATTTATAACTTATTTGAAAATTTCGCTTCATATTTTATTAATGATTAAAAGGGTATTTGTTTATATACAAAGCAATTTAATGTAAGTGTGGTTAACTAATTAACCATTAGTGCTTGTAATGTATATACAGATTTAAAATTTGTATGCTAGAACCGTCTATGTAATATCTAGATTATAGCATACCTACGCATTTTGCATTAAAAATAAAAAATTCTCGATTTTATGTGCTGTTGTACGCTTAAGCGGGTATTATATATACTACTATCATATAGATAGTGGTACCATTTTTGTATTATATATCATTATATATATATATATATTATTGCATAAATATTATATGCATTTTAAGTATAATTCGATATATTTGGGTATTGCAGAAAAATGATTTGTCTCTTACGCGTGGATTTGTTAGGAAATTTGTTGAATTTCTAAATTAAACTATACATGTTCCGGGTCATTTCTACAACTTTGTACATATGATCTGGATTGTATATACCGTACAGTCATTTGTGTAAATAAATAGTATACAGTAATTAATTATTGAAATGTGACATGGACATTATTACTTTATATGTTATTATTATTATTACATTATCATTATTTTACTACATTTCATCACTAAAACTATACTTATAACATATAACCTAAATTTTCTACCATTTACATATAAATACTTTTTTATAAATGCATATAAATATAAATCATATAGTCTATATTATAGTATATTGTATATAATATACTCTAATACTGTTTGATATTCATGTTTAACTATATACTATATGCATTTTACAAATATTATGTTTTAGTAATTACTTTATTCAGGTTATTAGCGTCTATTTTATATTTCTCAAATTTGGTTTCTATATTCATTGTTGAAATAAACACAATTCAATAACCTTTGGCAATTTTTTTAATGAAAAAACCAAGTTTCATCCAATAATATAATTGTTCAACCCTGGTCATCGTTATATCCTAGCTCTGTATTCTACCCCCGAATGCAACTTCCAAACATATAATATTTCTGAAGCACTTACTTCCGTATCGCTTTACTCAGCAACCATGCGTTCGCACATCGACTTTATCTGCACTACTATCTTCTTTCAAGCGTTAGCAAACTGTTATAAATCCACCTAACACCGCCATCCCTTCAACAAAACATTGATAAAAATAAGCATTATTTCCAAATTGTAAAAGAATTTATGATATTTTTATTGAAGGTATACCCGTGAGTGGAACGCGAAGTCTCATCAGGTCTAAGTTGAATGCTACAGGACTCGTCATAGTAAAAAGCGATTATTAATAGCAACAATGGCATCTCAGGCCAGGTCACCATCCAGAATGTGGAAACTGATTCAGTTTCTCTGGGCCAGGTGTCAGCTCTTCAAGCGTCAACTGCGATCAACCACCTAATCGTTAATCTGGAATATCACATCTTCACTGCTGGTGAACGGAAGTGAGTTCGACTTCGTACCCGCACCCAAAGGTCTTCATCAATATATCAATGGAAAAACTACCTCGGGCCGGATAAGCCACTCCAACCAACACTGGTGCAAAATCAAACTTATAGTCCCTATCAGATTTCCAATCTCAATGTTTTTCACAAGATACGATGACTTGTCTCCAGTTACTCTTGGATTATCAGCTGCAAATAAATACCATACTTAATCGATCAGGGGGCATTCTTCACCAAAATCAAAACCTCTATACGCAATGAGGCTGCAGTGTGTCGAGCTATGGTACATATACCTCCTCTCATATGACATTCTGCTCAATCTTGGCAATTTGGCAACTACCTTCCGTTCCCTAGCATTCAGACTTCTAACTTTAACACTATACTCATGATAAGCCTCCGATCAACGATATGCTCCAGGTGATATCACCTACTCTTGCCCACAGCGCACAGTGACTCCATCGCGTCCAAAAACCATTCCGTTCACTTGCACTTCTGAAAATAATGAAATGATGAAAACCTGGCTACTTAAAAAAAAGTACTCATCCTGAACATTTAACACCGGACTACATTGTATGCTCCACCATTTGAAATCCACATTGATCGATCAGCTAGCTACACCCAGGGCATGTCACATTCTTACAGATATCCATCTCCATTGGCAGAAAAGTGGTTATGAAGACCTCGCGAGAGATGAGGCTCTAGAAGTCATTGAACGTGTTCCCTATCGCGAACCTTTCACATGTTGCCATCAAGTTGTGGTTACTAGCCAACATGATGGATCAACTCGCGGAACTGTTGACCTATCACACCTTGAACAAGTTTTACAAACGAGAATCCTTTGCGACAGAAATACCATTCCACCTCGCCAGACGCATTCCACAGAACACATGGAAAACTATTACTGACGCATGGAATAGCTCGCATAGTGTCCCTCTGTGGAAATCAGATCGCCCGTTAACAGCATTCATCACACCATTTGGTCGTTGGCGCTTCACCAACAAGCTTTTCTCTCATTTGGAGAGGAATACAATAGTCGATTCGATGCTTTCTTGTCTCACTTCGAACGTAAAGAAGGATGTGTCAATGATACCGTACACTTTGATTATGATCTTTAACAGAACTGATGGCGCACTATAGATTACCTTACTCGTGCTGGACAAGCTGGAATTGTGCTGAATCCCAACAAATTCCAATACTCTGTGAAAAACGTTTGACTTTGCTGGATTCCGATTCTCAAATACTACAATTGAGCCTCTTACTTAATATCTAGATGCAACAAAAGATTGTCCAGAGCTAGTTTGTTCTGGTTAACCTTAATCGGAAGAACGCTCCAGAAGTGGAACACGATTTTGAAATGGTGCTGAGAGTTTATTGTTCAATATTCCCCTTAGATTCTTTTGGTGGGTGCTATTTGACCTTTTGTC
>JAUZND010006299.1:0-10821 GCA_034780555.1 Coelogynopora nodosa | reverse complement strand
AAACATTCGTCTATATCAAACATTCGTCTATATCAAACATTCGTCTATATCAAACATTCGTCTATATCAAACATTCGCCTATATCAAGGTTTTTCAAATGTCCCGTATTTTTTCCCTAACTTTTATATGTTATTTGAGTTTGCCTATATCGAATGTTAAATTGAGAAAATTACCACTGGGGTACACATGGAGGTACAAATGTACACATGTACTCCTTTGATATTTCATGTTATGAAACAAGTATGGGTTGTACGAAGGTTATGCTATTTACCTCCTCACTGGCTCAGCACGAATGTAGCTGATCTTTCCATATGTAATCAAGTGGCAATAATGTATTCACATTTGTCTACATTATATTATGTGAAACAATATGAGTATGTTATGCAAAAACAACACAAATTATTGTTCTTAAAATAGGACGAAATAATTGTCATTAAATTATAGCAATGCGGAAGAAGATATTGTTAAACAATACGTAACCTTTGAATAACCTGCACTAGCATTATAGGCATATACCTTATTTAGTAGTTAATAAAAATTGCTAACTACTAATTAAGGAAAAGAGCATAATGCAATAATATTGCAACAATTCACATATATCGGAAATCCAGGTGAGCAATTAGGACTATTTAAATATATATATATATAACAGATAATAAAACAGATTCTAGACATTTTTATCAGAATTATGATGATTGTTTATAGTTTCCGAAAAAAATAATATTTCAGTCAATCAAATAAGTTCACAATCATATAGTCACGTAGTCCATATTATATGTAGTTCTTGTCTTATGAATGCAAGAAATGACCATATTTTACTAAATTATTTATAATTTTTGAAGTACTTCATTCACATTTCCGAAGTATATATGAACATGACTTTGTTTTAATATGCAACTATTAAAAACATACAAATACACAAATATTTGCAATTTATGATTATCACTTTAAGAAAATAAAGCTCGCAAATAATTTAAATAATAAACAATTATATCGCACTATTGACGTATAAATCAATTAAAAATTACACACCTATAATTACATAAATCATTAGAAGGAATACCTTGTTTTAAATATATATTAAATATGCATCAGTTTAGATACATATTGTGCAACTGGAAGTAGAACAGAACTATTTATTTAGCCATCGGCATAATATTTTAGTTTAGACAGTAATAATACTTTAATTAAACAATTAACAATGTAACATGGCCGGCTCTGGCAGGGGAAAGGAGCTAGGCAACCGCCTCCCAAAATTTGTGTATTATTCAATTTGGGGCACTTTGAGGAATACTATCAAATATCATTCCTAAATTCAGTAGAAATGGCTCCTCAGTTGAAAAATAGTAGTACCGGATGTGGTAGGAAAAAATAAAACTAAATGTCTCCTAAATTGTATGCGATTCAAATCTGTACCTCCAATCCATTTTTTCACCGTATAGTGTAAGTATGTAATTATGATATAAATGCAATAGTGCAGTCATGGATTAGATAATAAGTGTTGCTTCAACCTATAATTAAATTAATGCACCAAAATATGGTTAATTATGGGTTTATTCGGACATTTACTACATTTTGTAATAACAACAGAGAAAAATATATATTAAATTCATATATAGTAATAGAAATATAGATTCATATATAGTAATAGAAATATAGATTCATATATAGTAATAGAAATATAGATTCATATATATCAGTGTGAAATAACTCTAATTATAATATTAGTAATATTCACAATTTATTTCGACTAGTTTTATATTCGCATTTGTATTCATCATGACTAAAAATATTAATCTATCAGGAACGGCACATACTGTGCTGTTTTAAAAAGATTTTGAGTATTGATATAAATTTAGGAGATTGTGATTTGGAACTCATGAATGATAAACATGTATTGTGTACTTCTAAAACGTTTGCGAAAACAGTTTTTAGGCAGGACATTTTTACTGTGTACTGTGTCTCCCAGAAGTCCTTGACACATAGATTACAAATCGATCTATTTTTTCGAAAAAAATGCATGTTTAACCATGCTATAATTATTTTGTAAATATCATTAATAATGAACCGCGTAATACAATGTGGCTTGCATAAATTACGTTTTTCGAATCTTGGAAGGTGTAGGTTGTTCCATTCTACCATAATGGTGAGATCCTATGGCTCTTTTATTCTTTTAAAATACAGCATAAAGTTATAATTATATTATAATTTTAAACGGCTGCACTGACAATAATTTTCAAACAAAACGACAAAAGTGGTTTATGCTGTGCAAAAGTTTATGCCATGGTGAAAAGTTTATTTATAAGACTTTTAATAATAAGTTATATCCATCTTCACAATCTCATAAACCCCACAAAGCACTTCAAAAGTGTATATTTAAAAAGATTGGCATCATTTATTACAAGTGCAGATATATTATTTTCACTTGTGTCATGACTCATGCAGTAGGACAAGTCACAAGAGCTTTCACAAATTGCTGAGGCAATTAACTATCTATATTATTATTAGGATGTCAGATATAGATATAGTAGTCACACCATATTAAAACATTTACTTATGGAAGTATTTTTTTAAATAATCTGCAGAATATAAATTTTTACCTATAGTCTAATTTAATTTTTTGTGAAAAGGGTGCCTATTTTTTAGCCGAAACTTGCCATGGCTGTGGCTGCCCAGCACCTAGTCAGTTAGGCATCCAAATATCAGACAGACATGATTATATCTTTAAGTTTAACTTTCTGATATAATTAATATATATTTGTGTTATATGCATGCAACTAGTCTAGTTCATAAAGTTGTTATCAATATATTATTATATACTTTTTTATGTATAATCATGTAATTTTTATTCCTTCAAATTCTAGCCAAAATAACTTATCAGCTTTATATATTTTCTGGGAATATAACAAAAGTCACCATCACAACACAAAGTGTCCCAAATATTAGTGTGAATAAATAAAAAGGTTAGCATCAAATATATGTAACTGCCAATGCACAATATTATTGATTATTCCTGTTATCTCATGAATAATGCACTATAGAGAGATAACTTGTTTATGTAGAAAGTTACCAAATTATTTCTTATTTATTAAAATAAATAGTAATATAATGTGATAATGTCAATATCCCTCAATGATGATGTTTTGTCATGGTGATATTTATTATATAGTTGTTTTATCCATATTAGTAAGTTTTGGGTACTTAGTACTGTTATACTTATAGACTTTACTATATGTAAAAGTTATAATAAAAATAATACATTTTTATTATAAATGTTGAAGTAAAATTTCTATTTAAAAAATTTACATATGTTTTTTTAAATTTATTTTATGGTAATATAAAAAAATAATTAATTTTTTTTATTCATATATTTATATTTTTTCTATTAGGCCTAAATGTAATTTTTTTTAAATGATTGATATATCTTTATATTAAATGATATTTTAAATATTGTTAAAATTATTTTTATGTATTCACCATATTTAATGTAAATTAACATTTGCTTATTATAATACTCAACAAATAAATTTATAAACCATCTCTCTAAATCACCCCATATTTATAAATCTTGAAAGATCATCATTTTGGGATATATGGTCTATATTTTATAATAACAATTAATAGTCATTATTATACTATCTATATTAATATATTAGTTGTTTTTCAAATAAGGACAAGGTATGTATTGTGACTTAATTAATACTGTTTATTGAATCATTTTTATAGATAAAATAAAGGAGGGTTATAGATGTGAATAATTAAAAATAGAAAACAAGTTTTAAACTGGTTGACATTTCAGGAATATACATTTAAAATTTGATTAGGAAATATTAATATATTGGACAAAATTAATTAAAATTATCCTTAAAGCGAACTAAATTTGCCCATCTTTTTTTTTAGACCAGTTGGTAATAAAGTCTTTACTTTACAATATATAACTCTTCTCTTTCTCTTCATGAAGTTTTGTTTTTAAATCTACCACTCTAAAATGTAATATATAGCTCCAAATCTATTTCTAATATGTGATCTGATTGTCCAAAATGAATAGGAGCTCCATTATAATGTATGTTTTATTTATTTCTTTGTCCATTTAATCATGTGTTTAGTATATTTTTTGTTTCTCCAATGTAGGTACCATAAATTATACTTTTTACAATGACATCCATATATGACATTTTCTTTCAGAATTACATCAACCTCCTTTTTTGTTGTGTGTTTTACTTTTCATATTTTTGCTTTTAAAAGACTACCTAATTTAAAAGACAGTTTAAATTGGCTCTTCTAATAAAGTATGTAAATGTGGAATAAAAATTGTAAATGTTTCCATTGCATCATTTAATTGAAAATGTAAACTACAAAATTAATGAAAAAACAGACATATCTAATTTATGGTACAATATTCCTAAATAGCTAATTACAGGTTTCATGACATTTATTTCTTATGTATGATTACAAATAAATAAAGATACTATGTTATTTGCGAGGTAATTCTTGCTGTGTTGGAAATTGAAACTTTAACATACACAAAAATAATGATGCAGAAATGAAGCATTTTTGGCAAATGGCAACATACAACTGACAAAATCTGCTGTTTGAATTTTATATAGCTGTTGTGCAGGATCAATTTTCTGCATGGCTAATACCTCTGCATTTTAATATGCCTAAACTGTATTTAATTTATAACATTCAATCTTTATTTAATTATAAATACATATAGGTTCATTATTAATGGACCAATATATACATTTTGACTTGTTGTTGCATTTTAATCTGATACAAGTTAATTTGATGTCACTTAGAAGCTTTATTTTTTAGTGTTTTTTCATGCATGGCTGTTTTTTATAATTAAATTGAATACAATTTAACAGTTTTACATATTCAAAATGATGTTCATTATGTAACTTTTATTATGAGTAAATTGTTAAATAATTAAATAATGTGTTAACAAATAATAATAATATTTATAATAATACAAAAATATTAATTATAAACTTATTTTATTAATATGTTTATTTTAAACCACTTATACAATACTGAATGCACCTAATCCAGACTATTGTTCAAACTGGACGCCAGATACATAACCAACATTCCCTTCATATCTGTTCTATATTGAAGAGCATCTATAAACCTGATATGCCTAAACTGTACATATTGGATGCTTGCCAGCCCCTTACAGAGTATTATAATATATTTAGCTATGTGTGATCTGTATACTTATTCTATAATATGCTGACATAGATTAAAATTATGAAGTTAAATCTCTGACAACAAACATGTGAAGTCAGACAACTTTGTCAACGCCTCTCAAATGGAGAACTGTGGAAGATAATGGAACATCCATTTCTGACTTTTTCATTGAACTCACCTAATTAGAACATTGCAATTTGTCTGTAGAAATAAACTTGGATCACGATGGCATTGGCATTGCCTTTTTCACTTTCTATAAACCAATCGATGTACAAACCTAACATTTATTTAGCTTTATAGGTGTCTGGTTTAGGTGGAGTACATTTATACATTTTAACAAATATTTTATATTGCTTGTTTTAGTAATATGTAAGCACATAAAAACTATTTATCAAATAATGTTTATTATTAATTATAAATAGTTATTTTTGTTTTACAATGTCAAAATTAAAATATACCTGGCTTTATTTATCATATATGTGTTGTACTTTATAAAAGTTACAATATACATAACACATTTTGAAATATTTTATGCTCATTTAGAAGCTTGTAACATTTGATTTTCACCATTTATAAACAATAAATACAATATATTTCAGTTTGCTACATACAAATATAGCTGATCTACTATTACAAAAACTAGGTCGACATTATAACATTTTACACTGCTTTCACAATTCCAATTCCCCATCTCTCTCCCCATTCGAGACTGAAGCTCGCAAACAGCCCTCCTCCCTGACCACCCAGGAACGGGAACAACTTCTGCCCAGCCTCAGTTCAGCCGGTTGGCAGCAGGGTGGTGCCACCGCCAACGAGAGCCAACGAGACGCCATCACGAAGGAGTTCGTCTTCCGGGACTTCAATGAGGCCTTCGGCTTCATGACTAGAGTGGCGCTGTTGGCCGATCGGATGGATCACCATCCCGAGTGGTTCAATGTCTACAATAAGGTGCGACGGGACGGGACGATTGGAAACTGGGTCATCTTTCGTCATAGTAGGATCATCTAAGGCAGTCGTATGATCCCGTAGATCTACATGTTATGATATTATCATACACATCCCGACGGGAGGGGATGGTCGACTGGAAACTGGGTCATCTTTCGTCGTAGTAGGATCATCTAAGGCAGTCGTATGATCCCGTAGATCTACATGTTATGATATTATGATACACATCGACTGGAAACTGGGTCATCTTTCGTCGTAGTAGGATCATCTAAGGCAGTCAAATGTGTTAACCCACAATGTCAATACACCAAATCTGAAATATTAGTGAACATTTAATATAACATTCATATAATATTGAATGTACCATTTTACTTATCTATACCCTATTCCATCAGATCGTTTTTAAACTTTTAAAATCAGACTTTTAAATCAGACTTTTAAACACAATTTGTCCTGGTGAGTTTAAAAATAAATGAATTTTCATGAAATTTGGAATGGATATGTAAAATTGTGCATTCAATGTTTTATACAATCAAAATGATATAGAAAATATTTCCATTTTTTGAATTAGAGGACAATGTATGCAATTTTAATAGTTTAACAAATTCGCAAAATTCTTAAAATTAGTGAATATCTAAAAATTGAATAACTTCATCATTAGTTGGAATAAGTTCTAAGTTTTTACTGCTGTTGATAGCACTACCAAAGAGTATTTATAAATATAAACTGAAGACTGATTTATTTTGCCAGAAAATTATAGTAACCCACACAAAAATCGGTAAAAATGGCAAAATACAGTTTCAGTCTAAAAAATGAGAACTTAGCTATAAATCTGATTTTTTACCATTTTTAGGAGCTTATGTATTTTTTCTGGCATAAAATAAGTAAAAAGTAGCAGTAATATTTTGAAGCATATGGCTTATAGTTATAATATTTAAAAAACTAGTAACTTATTACCTGTCAATAAAAAGTTAGAAAATCTCAAAAAGTCTATTTTGGCCTATTGCTGAAAAGTACGCGCATTTTATGGTCTGACCACTTGGACTTTAGAGAGCCATAACTTTTGAATAAAACAAGTTAGAACACTAATATTTCAGATTTGGAGTATTGACAGTATTCAGGAATGAGAGTAGAGGGAGGAATATGTCCTCTAGCAACACATACATTAAACAATACAGAATTTAGTAAACAACTTTGAATACTGAAAAGCAAAAGCTTAGTATTGTTAAAACAAATACTAAAAAACCTACTTCTTTATTTAACCAAAGACCAATCAATCTACTCACCTTGATGATGGTTGTGTTCCTACTCTGGTACTTGCAGGCGCACTGGGGACAGAGGTATCGTTCGCTTAGGAGCATGTGTTCGCAGTTGCTGTGGAAACGGAACAAAACAAAATAATGTATTTTTATTACCTTTTCATAAAAACCAGCGTTGTCAAAGATGGACTAACTATACCATAATTTTATGAATCTTGTGAATAATCGCAACACTTTTTTATGTTTTATTATCACAATTAATCTAATTTTTAATAAACTATTTATTTTACATAAGGGTGAACTACAAGCCGTACTTTAAGATGTCATTAAGATGTCGCTGTACATTTTTTCACTGTATCATTATTTAAATTAAAACTATGAATATATCTCTTTGAAATTAGTTATAATCATTTCAGGTCAGTTTATTTATAAATATGTCAATATTATTTGCAATACGTGATGGATTCTAGATTTGTATTCCTAGTTACACCTATGATTTTATCGTTAGTAATTGGTTCAAAATTGATTACTGGAGTGTCGCGAAATCATGTTCTAAACTAATCAATACTCTCTTCTCCAATAGCAACAGCAAGATGTCTGCTCCACTGAAATTACATGGGCTTACTAATATGTATCACATTTGTGAGACAAAATTGAATAAATTCTCATAGAAAACAAATAATACGTAAGAATAATTTAAGTTAATCTGTGTTTTTGCATAACATGTATTCATCTAAACATTTAATATTAGTGATTATGAAACAATACTTCTACGTTTGTTCCGACGTTTCGGTTTCCATGCACTATCACTTCCTGTTAACCCAAGCAACACCAGTCTTTTTTGAAAGGTTATTTATCCAGAGTGGGGTAGTCACATTGACCCACCAGCATTTTACATATCCAGTTAACTTGTTTATACCAATTTAGTATATTATGGGGCAGTTTATTATAACAATACTTGGAATGTATTTTATAGTAAAACTATAAATTTTAGTCTACTTTAAATCATTATTGATAAGTAAACAACAAGGAATGACTTTTTATTATTATTCTGAGCGAAGTATTCTTCGGAAATATATCAAGAGTCGAAACAGCATTAAAATTAGGCAGATAACTACTGACAATTTCAGAATGATACTCCTAGTTACATTTTAATTAGTAATAAAATAAAACACCAGTGGACTCATTCATGTTAATATAATCATAGTATGTATTTAACAACTCGATGGCCCAAGAATGAAATGTTATAAGTGCCATTTTCACAAAAATATTGTTTTAATATATTTGAGATCAGTTTTCAAAAGACTATCATGTGCTAAATTTTTAGAAATGCTTATATTATGATTAAAAAAAGTTGATTTGTCTTCATAAATCAAACCAAGTCCATACCAAGTTTTTATCTTTTCCTAAACAATTAGTAAATGGCGCTTGTAACATTTTGTTTTGGGCCATCGAACTGTTGTAATAAGAAAAGTGTGTCCATATTTTTAGTATTTTTTGTCGATGAAACATTGCTGAAACCAGTGCCATATAATATGTATTAAAAAAACTGAGTGATCAAACTACGCGAATACAAAAAAATTAGAGCCCCTACCTCCTTTGAGAACTCAAAAACAGTCTCTTTCGAGACTACCACTTATTGATTGATAAAAAACATTGATTTTTATTGCTTTTACTTAAATATTAACTTCAAAAGTTGCTGATTTAAAAATAATGTTTTTCCAGGGTTGTAGTAATAAACAGTTACACATTGTTAAGTTTACTAAAATTTTAGGCTTATTGTATTATGTTAGGTGTGATATCTAAAATAATAAAATGAAACATTGTGTTGCTTTGAACACTTTTTAATATTTGTTTTAAATGTAAAACATATAAATCAAAATTTTGTAGCCAAGAATAAAGGTATAATAATAACGAATATTAAAAATGTTTTATGTAAGTTAAGACATAATGTCCAGAAATAGTAGTAGCCCCTGGCATAGCCAATTTCTTTTATTCATATTATTTATGTAAATGATCAGCACTTTAAAATTAATAAAAATAGACAAATTGAATAACTTGCAAAAAAATTAAAAATACAAAAATGCCACTGACCATTCTTCAGCGGGTACTGTTCGAATCCAAACACGACGATTTGAAACTGATGAATTATTTGACAAACTGGATATCTTACAAACACATTTACACCGGGCATCTTCATACTGGGCCTACAATGTTCAAAAGTAGACATCGAGGTTAAAAAAATATGAAAACATAATAATGCACATACCTTAAAACACTATTGAAAAGTTAATAATATTATGCTAATTAATTGTGAATAAACAGTGCTCAGAAATAGTTATATAATTTGAATCTACACAAATTGTTTGAAGATTAACAATAGAATGGTCAAAGGTGGTGGGAAATTATTAAATAATAATTAAACAAAGTGGATACATTTTTAAGGTGTACCCTTTTGTGAAATAGTCGTCATATAATTGTTCAAGTAATATTCATACATATATATCATTTATCTTGGATTAGAAATCACATATTTATATAATAATTATTAGTAAATTATAAAAAGTTTAATAAATGAATGCTTTCAATAACTTCATATGAATGATATTTTTTGTTTATTTGAATTTGTTAATCACAAGGTCAAATCTATAAATAATAAACAATAGATATATTCCATAAATAGTGGATATGATTAAGTTTTGATGTTCATTTATGTTTGAAACTGTCTGTGTGCCTGCCATAAAAATAATAAACATGCATTATTTAAAATAGCCTCCATAAATAATGTTATTCAGTCATAAAAATACTAATTTACATAAAAGTTATTACATTACATGTCTAACAATATCACAGCAAATTAAAAAAGGACAGAATCTTAAATTATCAAAGTGACAACCCAAATAAGAAACTATGTTAAGGACTGAATTACAGAAAGGGCAGAAAACATTAATGTATTATCTTCAAACCACAAATATTTATGTAGAATGTTTACAATGTGTGTCTACAAATGTCTACAAAACAGGATTGGATTGATAAGATGGCATGTTAAACATACAGATTTAAAAGACAGTCTAACAAATTTAAAGAGCAGAAACATAACTTAAATAACACATAATTGAAATTCACAATAAAAAAGAAGGAAGGGAGCCTGGGGAAATGTTACAAATTTAATTTAACAATTTTGTACCCCAGTAACAGTTAACATGTTTGTGAGTTCTTACCATCACTATTCCTATAGCTTACCACCTAGTTAATCAACTTTCCAAAAAAAAATTAATTGTAGATAGCCATTGAACATATAATAAAACAGATATCAATAAACATAAAAGGAACCATTTAAGTAGATAAAACATAGTTTTCAAAGATTATCCATAGTTTTATTTATAAGAGATATTGGTAGTACTGTACACATGAAACACATTATTAA
>JAUZND010006298.1:0-31287 GCA_034780555.1 Coelogynopora nodosa | reverse complement strand
TCCCCTTCTGAGAATGCTTATTTTTTAAAGTTTCATTAACGTTAAATTAAATTTTTATCATGCAACAAAATTTTATGCGACTTTAAATGAAGTAAATTATAAATATTAGATTTCCCAGAATATTTGAAAATTTGAGAGTTTAAAAATAATAAATAAGGGTCTTTTTAAAAAATCTTTAGGAACATAATTCGTCGAACGGATTGTGTTACCCAACGAGTACGGTTCTCATTGGACGAATTGCGTTATATATTTTTGAATGTAATTGGTCATACGAATTGTGATGGTGTCTAATCCGTCCGACCAATTGCGCTCCAAAAAAAAGATTGCAATTCATCCAACAAGAACCATACTCATCGGGGATATACTTATTTGTAATTATAGTTTAAGTAATACTCATAATTAATTATTAATAATTATTCATTTAAATTTTTTTTAAATGATCCTTCATAGTACATAAATTGTTTAAATATGTTTAAACCCACAGCTCTCACTATTTTATTACTGAAAGTGAAGTGCAACTGAAAATACTCAATTATAGCTCCAACTATTGTCTCAATGTTAATAGATTTTATAATATTATAAATAAAACAATAAGTTTACATGCAATTAATAAATTTCTTAATTAATTAACCTCATTTTCACTCACGATTTTTGAATAAACGAAACTACTAATTATAATTACTACTAAATTATATGTTTTTATAATATTGTATTTTTAATCCATTTTAAAAAATATTTACCTATTTGAAAAAGTCGACCTTCTGGAGAGAATATTGTTACTTGACGGTCAAACCCACTAGAACTGCCAGTAGCCATCAGTTTTAATTTAAGAAAACACGTTTAATTACAGTTTTCAGAGGGGAGAGTTATTAAGCCGAATGTTTTAAAAAATGCATTTCTTATTAATTTTAACAGATCTAAACAAAAGTATGAAAATGAACACAATAATTGTAAATATTGAAAATTTATCATTACTTTTATACACGTGTAAAGGAGTGATTAAAAATTTATAGTAGACAATCTTATCGTTTTCTCAGTAAATTACGAATTCATCAATTGTGTAATTATTTAGTTGCATAAGTAATATTGTTATGTATTTTCGAATTAGCGAAACTAAAATATAATAATGAGGTTCGGTTTTATCATTATTTATATAACTTTTGAGGTTCGAAATATACATATATAAATATATTATAGCTAACAATTTGTTTCTATATATATATTTATACCTACATGCAAATATACAATAGCGATTAAATTACTAATTAAGCAAGATAATTGGGACAAGCGTATTTAAACAATGAATGTATACTGAATCGTGGAGAAATAAAAATATTCGAAATAAATGTCGAAAAATTATATTTATATACGGCCAAACGCATTTACCAGAACTTGTTCTCTTTATCAAGGAATAAATTAAATTATTAAAATAACATAAAGCAACTGTACTCAATTATAAATACAATCAAATTAAAAATGAAATCAAAATAGTCAGTAGTTTAAAATTATTACAACAATATAAGTATATTATTTATTATAGATTTGGAAAATATTGATGTAATTAACAGCTAAAAACAAGTATAAAAATATTTTAATTAATCACCAGGACGTTTAATGGGGCCTGTTTGACTTCAATCTAGAAAATAAATGAAATGATCATCCTTATAGACCAGTCTAGGTTGGAATCTATCCTGCTATATAGTTACTTTGCACCGCATTTTCACTATGGCCTAATTGTTTTTTCTAATGTTCGGCAGTTCCGATGTTACGAATCTTGCTGCGTTGGGGCATCCTTATGTCGGATTTATGGCGATTAATTCTTGCAGCCACTGAATGTTTGGTTTCACCTACATATAATTGATCACATTTTAAATAGGTGATTGCGCATGTTATATACAGTTTTTTTTGACACAATACAGTGTTTTTATTTTAAAATTTCGCTTTGAAAATTTATTGTAATATTATCAGTTTCTTAATTTTTTAAATGTTTTACAGGTTGCTCTATTGGATTTATTATTTATTTTACTGCCTGCGTCGAACGGCTGTACGTTATTATAAATACTACAATAGTTTTCTTTTGATGTTAGACTTTTTAATGTATGCAATGACAGGAGGTTCTGGAACAGCTTTTTTACTAGGAGAAGATTAGGGCCTATTCTAAATAATTATTAAAACTTTAAATAATTATTTAAGACAAGTAATGAATGAAAGGAAGATAAGTAATGATACAGGGAACTCGTGAATTGTTTTCTGGTTTTGTATTATAATTTAAAAGAAAATTTCTATCTATTTGTTGAAATTTTGTAATAATTCTATTTATTATAGCCTATACTCTTTTTTGTAACTTCGATAAATAAAAAACTATTAATACTGATTTGGTTGAAAAATAAATGTACGATTTTCTTAACATCAGTCTCAGTCTATTAACTAAACTTTTTACGATACTCAGTTTACAATGGATGAGATGACAACTGTTGTATCGTAGATAAACATATATGCGTCTGTTGTTTTCGACGTTTTTTGTAGTTCGACGGACTATCAATAGATTTGGAAACTTGGAGAAATTTCGAGATTTAGAGCATAAGTCCTAAGATAGAGATGAATTTCATAATTGTGTTTAGACATTCTTGCCTTGAGATTGATTGATGACCGATATCAATCTCGCAAGATTCGTTTCAGAATTTTTATATTACCACTTTTAAATATAATTATGAATAAGTTATAAAACGTAATCTGTTATAATTCGTTATCAATTAAATTATGTTTTAATCTGTTATCGTTCATAATCTGTTATAATCTGTTATCTATTATATTCTGTTATAATCTATTGAGACACATTCTTGCCTTGAGATTGATTGATGACCAACTGTAAGATTCGTTTCAGAATATCAGCCTTACAATGTGTTTTTTAATTTCATGATTTGATTTTTTTAATTATTTTTTTTATATTACCACTTTTAAATATAATTATAGAATAAATTATAAAACGTAATCTGTTATACTTTGTTATCAATTAAAATAGGTTTTAATCTGTTATCATTCATATTCTGTTATAATCTGTTATCAATTATATTCGGTTATAATCTGTTATAATATAAATAATCTGTTATTATCTTTCGTAATTTGTTAATTTGATGAATTTATCTGATAATTATACTGCAAATTAATTATTATCAAAATGAGCATATTCTGTAAGATCACCACATGCGTGTACAATATTTAATATAAATAAATATGGACTTCCGATTTATTTTAAAAACAAACAATTGCTGAATACTATTACTAACAGGATTGTAGTTGATCTCGAAGATAGTTAGTGATTTTAAACCATGCAAACTAAGTTTATTATTCCAAAATAAGTAGTGTATGCATACGTCAATATTACATGAGATTTACTATAATATAGATACAATTTTAGTACATGCTTATTTAAAATTGTAGTTTTTGATATATTCGATTAGGATTTTGTAATTTAAAAAATGCTTTATCCAAATAATGCATTAAATCGTCATTGTTTTTTCATTGCTGTATATATAGTTTCGTCAACTTTAAAGACAAGATAAAGATATGCCACACCAACGTCTGCTATATTTATTGCGTAATTTCAGTGCATCCTTTTAGGACTTTGATGACATATTATCTACTATTTTGATTTTTTACTCTATGATCATTATCAAAGTAACCCCCCTCTTATAATTAGGACTTTACACAATCATGTGAAAATCATCGCATTTCAAAAACAGTGAATATTCTAAAGAATACTTGCAATCATAAATAACATTATATGATGAATACTGCACCACCCAAAGAATGGAGAACATATAAAATTGTTAGAATTCCAAAGAAACCTGTGAGCAAAAAAATTATCTGGTATCTCTTATTGTACATTTTTTTCTTAAATAATTTAGTTCTGTGTATAGTAGTTAAGCATATTTTACCTACTAATAACAACCACTTATAATCACTTTCAGTAGATGCTTGCGCAATCAGACTGGTATGGGAAAAGAAATCAAACGAAATATTCAAAAATTTCTAAAATGATTAGGGTGATCCTCAACGTTTTTAACATGCGCTTAGTCATGATAGGCCTACATCATATGTAACATGAAGTGTCATGGGGAGGGGGGGGGGGGGGGGGGTGTGAGGTCTGTTAGACTGGTAAGTGAAAAGCTAACACATGTACAGTTAGACTAGTCCCGAAGGCTACTCACGAAAACCATTTTCTGGTGGGTGCTAGTTGTCTGCATTCATTCCAGCCCATCATGCCAACAGAAATTTTAAGGTTGTTTTGGTCTTGTAGTCCGAGCCCCTTGATACTCGCATAAACCACATTCTACTAATTTAGTATACAATGAGTACAAACTCGGAGTTGATATGCTTAACTGTTTTGTGAAACAGTATTCAACTAAGAAAGTAAATAGGCGGTGGCCTGTGAGAGTTTACTAGATAATTTGCTCGACATCGGAGCTTATAATACCTAGATTATTGTATACGACACAATGCGCCCATTTATTTCCGGGTGTTCGTCATATAATACAAGAAAAGTGTCCTGTCCTCACTTTCCAAAGCACTCATTCCTGAGGGCTGCTAATGTGGGTTTACATTTGCCTCAGATTCAAAGTCTTCGTGCTTTTGGATTTGATGTAGTTCGACAACGACTCGCAGTGATATACCCAATGTGAGTGCTCTTTGTCACAGCTGCCCAGCTGCCTGTTGCAGAATTTTTACAGAACTTTGTGTGGGAGCACAATGTACTCCAGAGGAATTGTAACCTTTGTAGCGAAAATAAATAAATGCTTAGACATGGTGACGAAATTCATTCCATACATGATCGTGATGTACTTTTTAAATTCAGAAATACAGTTGACTTTTGAATTTTCCAATCTTCTTATTACATGTATAACTAGTTACTGTACATGTATATATATATCTCTTTCTCAATAAACCTATGGCAAATATTAAATATAGCTATAAGTTCTCGTGAAAACTTATGAAAATAAAATATGTTTTTCAAATTGAAAATTTAATTTTAATTAGACACCCCCATGACAATACGTGTGTTAATGTTCCAAAATGATTCAAAAATTGAATAATACTTAATCGTTATAATCATCGCATCGAGTCTATATCGGCCCTATAACGCATTTTAAAATGGGATATGATAACACGGCTTATGAGACGGCTTATCAACATGTTTGAAATCCCATCCGGAATTCTTCAAGGACACTAAATTTGGTTTCGGTCTTATTTGTCCTTTTGTTCGATTGCTCTTCACGAATTTTTTTATTAATAGGCAAAATTTTCCTATTGTTTGAAACGCATATGAAATGATCTGGCTAGATATACTCTATTTTTTGTACACAAATGCACTAATTATTCACGCTAAAATGATGCCTATATATATAAATCAATGCAAAAGTCGGTCTCGAGATAACAATATGTTTGAAGCATAACGTGTTTATTATCTTACTAGAAATATAGTCAAACATATAATGCAATAACAATGCTGGTGGTCAGGTCTTTCTTCCCCAATACCGATGTATTGTCTAATTAAACTACTATAATATACTGCAGTGCCAGACCGTCGAAATAATGTTCCACTATACCGAGCGCTATCTATCTATCTTGACTTGACTTCAATAATTCCAGTCCAGTCAGGTTTATGATATTAACAACTAATTAAAATAGATGTTTAAAAGGATAACTGTTTAATCGAATTAATTATTTGCAGAGAGTATGCATGGTCTTTGTTAAAATTAAATATACCTTGATAATTATTGTATAAACATTTATTTTTATCATTCTCCATCATTCCAGCTCACTTCCATCGTGACAGCAAAATTTCATTGTTGCTACAATTTTATCGAAGATGTTTTGGGCTCAGAAAAACAAGCTGCCCTTCTTTTTTCTTCAGTTTCGCACTTGTGGGCGTTACAAGGAAATACCAATCTCCAGGCATCGCCTTTTCTGCGAGAATTGTTTTCTAAATCCATTTGCTTTATAGTGTTATAGAATAAAATAGATCAGTTCAAAACATTATTTTCATATTAAGTCGTTATAGTAAAATCTACTACATGGATTTATGTTAATATTTATTAAAAGAAATCTGAAGTTAACTGTAATTTTAGTTTACGCATGACTCTTATTATTCAGAACAATTACAATTGAATAATAAATTGTATTTTATAACACAACTGTATATTTTTTACTTGTTATTTTACTTCACTGTGATTAGTGTTTATGCTAATATACTCCCACGTATTACATATCGACTATATGGTTGTTATTATGTTATTATTTACATTTTAATTTCTCCATGAATTATATCTTTGTGTTCTGGTATATTTATAAATGTTTATAGGCAATTGATTAACGTTTATAGTCAATTGATTAACGTTTATAGCAAATTTGTAAACATTTACAAAATATTTGTAATCATCATATTATTTTGTTCTGTTGTTGAAAAGATTAATTTGTGTTCGGTTTTAATATAGAGTACATTTTATTAAAAATGTATATAGAAAAAAGTGCATTTATTTAAAATCTCGTTATACTTATATTTGTAGGCTCAGCTTTTTGCATTTAAAAAAAATCTTAAATATTTAAATTATTTACTAGCATTTGATTATTTATATGAACTTATGGACGTTCAAAAGTATTTTTGACAATGATTAATAAATAATAACTTTTAACATTTGTCAAAGAGAGGATATACTTAAGGCAGGCTACATTTAATAAAATTAGGTAAACTCTAATTTTAATAACTACTCATGTAGATTCTATATTGTTATACGAAATTTTAACATTGCCTAATGTGAATTAGTTAACAAAAAATTCCCAAGGTGTAATAATATCAAAACAAATTTCATGTTTTTTTTAATATGTTCGTCAAATAGATTATTTCCAAATATTTATAGAGTAAATTATATTGTAATTACTTATACTCAATATATCTAATATTATCAATATTATTAATACTATATCTCTGTGAAATCAAATATTAAATAAATGTTAATAATACGTATTTTATATAAACATTTAAAAAAAAGGAAGATTGCGGGAATATCCTTTTACGTCATATGTAACATATACTATACATTAAGGCTAGCGGCGAAGAAAGTTTCAAACACCGCACCGCGTCAGTTTCTAAAAATGGCATCCGGGGAGAGATACCAGCTGAGAGCGCCAGGCTACCTCCGTCCATCAGAGGTGTATAATTATTTCAACTCAAGTGGTTTTACCTATTTGCCCCCTATTTGCCTCCGCTCGCATCGGGGACGAGATACCAGCTAAGAGCGCCAGGCTATCTCCGTCCATCAGAGTAATAATATTTCGCTAACAGAAATTTGAAGGAATATTCTACTGTTATAAATATCTACTACTGCACGAGTAGTGAATACAATAAGCATTCGACATATCCTACGCACAAATTATTTTAAATGCACAAAAATGAATTATAAAATCAAAATATTACAATGACTGAAAAAATTAATTTCAATATTCGTAGATATGTTTTTACCTATTACAAATACACGTTAAGGATTTTATTCACACTCCCTTTAAGCTGTCATTGGGAGAATCCTGTTCTATACTTATAATACCCAGATTTTCACACCTTAGAGAGAAATGGATGCCATTTACACATATTTATATTGCAGAACAGTGTTTGTGATGTACTGCAACTGTCACTCATTGTTTATGTAATATATTGTAGGTGTGGTAAGGGTCCCTTATTGGCCATCTAGCAACTAAGGTGGGCCACCGCCAGCTTTAATCCGCCACTGTACACCAAGAATCATAAACTATTATCTCAATGTCAAAGAGCGGGACTAATACCTGTAAACAATTCACTCTTTGAATCATCATTATTATTAAATTGGAAGGCCATGTAACATGCATCCATCATCCATGCCCTCAGTTATGGTGTCAGAGAGATTTCAAAATGAAATACTCTGTGTTTCTTGTAAAACTCACTGTTAAACACAGGGTATTTAGACAAACACATGCGTATTTGGATAAAACGAGACTTTCGAGAATCACATGTGTTTTTAGATAAAACTCTGTGTTTAAAGGCAATAAACGATGTGTTTTACAAGAAACACGGTGTATTTAATTTTGACACCTCTCGGCCACCATACTTGTCTTAGTAACCCTGGAGACCAATTGATCACCGACAGACAATTATGTGATGCTTGTTATCAAGATCAACGTTGCGCATGGAGCAATCAGCGTGATGGAGAAGTCTAAAAACAATATTTTACTTTCTTTTATAAACTTTTCATGCTACACAATCTGAATTGTTTTTTTGCAATAATGTGGATTTACAGATTTAAGAAATTTGTATTGCTAAAATTGAAACTTTAATTTCTGGAAAAATATAATATAATATATATATATATATACTTAAGCCCTGAAATTTACAAAATGAAAAGTATAACATAAAAAGTATAACACACCCTAACCACCTAACAATGTGTTACACATTATATTTGAGAAGCTATATGTGTATTGAGCATCTGCAGTAAATGTTTGAACAATCTATAATGTATGCTAGATGCTACAATATCGTAGATAAAAAAGTACGGTCGTCTCGCACTAAACATACTTTAATTTTGGATTTTAACAATTGTTAAAAAACACATTTAAAGTATGTTGCATACACATAATTTACATAAAATACATAAATGAAATACACAATATATTTATATATATATATTTTGTCATGCCTTCAAAATTTTTTCAAATATTAGCAGTTTTATTTTGATGCCTGAATATATTGATCTAAAAAAATCCCAGAAAAATAGAAATCAGAAAAATTTGTAAAAAGAAGGCATTTTCACATCAGTATTATAAAAAATATTATATTTAAGGTTGCGTAATATATTATTATTATTATTTATTATTGAACATAAATTTAAAATATGTTAAGAATAATATTTCTCATGGCTATCTTTTCTAGCAAATATTTTATGACAGAGACGTATTGATAGGTACTATGTGTAATAATAATCATTAATGTCATACTCAAATAAGTCTTCAAATTATCACCTAGTTCTTGTAGTGGCGAATCTTGCAATGGATTATTTTTGCATGGATATCTATTATTTAATTACACAAGTATGAAGTCAATTCCACCTTTGAATTGCTTTACCTTAAAACTTTAGTTGAAATTTTAAATCGATGATAATGTTAAAAAAGTGCACGAGTAGAATAATTGGAGAAATAAAAAATTAAAATTATGTTATGCATTCCAATCTTAATATTATTTTAGGACCTGTTTCGGTTAAACTCCAGCCATTCTCAAAAAACGGAAGTAAATAGAAAACAAAACACAATAAAATAATGAAAGAACAAAAGAACACAAACAAGCGAAGTTACAGATTTATTTATAATAAAGAGTAGGCTATATAACACGATAAGCAATGGAAAATAGTCAATTAAAAAAAAACAACAGTCAATTAAATAATTTTAGGAAAAAGAAAGAACAAATTAGATTTTATATGACGAGATTCTTTACTGGTTAATTTACAGTTATTATTTTCCGTGTCTAAATAATATAAACCCAAGAAATGGGAAGGAGAGCCATCACAAGTGGTCAAATGTTCACTTATATAGGACCTGTTTGTTGGCTGTTCCTTCCTTCCCATTCCTTGGATAGTTTTCTAATTGTTTTTCTATAATAGACATACGGAAGAAGACTCTCCCTATAAAATCTAATGTTCCTTCCTTAAATCTTTCTATGTCAAATTTTGGTTCTTCCTTTTTCCTAAACATTTTTAATTAATATGTCTGTTTTAATCTTCATTGTAATCCTGTCATTACTCTCTATTATAATTAAATCTATAACTTCGTTTGTTTGTCAGCATTATTTTATTTTATTTTATTATTTTTGTTTTCTTTTTACTTTTGTTTGTTGAGAATGTTTGAAGTTTAACCAAAATGTGTCAAAAAAGATAAATAGAACGATTGGAATATATGCTACTTATATAAACTTGTTTTGATAAGAGATAAACTAAAATGTATGCAATTAGAATAATTTTAATGAATTTTAATTAGTACATTTATAGTAAATCAGTTTTAAATAAAATTATTTTAATTAATTTAACACAATCTTAAATTAATTAAAATTAATTTTTATAAATTAATTAAAATTAAATACGTTATGCAAAACAAATGAAATATAATTTAATTAAAAATATTTTCATTCATTTAACATTTTATTCATTTAACTTAATTTATAATTATCAATTTATTTAAATAAAAAAAAGAGATATTACTATTTAAAATTACTATTATTCTCTTCAGTAGTATGTATGTATAGAAATATATTTACCTAATAATAGTTAAAATAGTTGGATAATTATAACAAAAACATTGCTTCGAAATTATAATAATGAGCATTACGCAACAAATTTATTCAAAGATATATAATCATAACTTCTCCAAAATCCATAAATTGAAATGCAAAATTTAATTAGAAATAATATATGACTTATTGATTTCTTTAACTTGTGGAATTTTCTTCTCAAACAACGATTTTATTTATATTTATTGTTATAATTAATAAAAATAGTGCTTTCCACGAAATAATTTTCGCATGTAGATATACTGTCTATTATGTTCAAATTATGATGTAGTCTGTGTATTCCGCAACAAAAATCTACTTATTATTAGGCCAAATTACCTAACAAAGGTTAAATTGTGTAAAATTGAATTAAAACGAAGGCCAAACACAAGTGGAATATGTAATAAAATTATGTATATAATTTGATTTCTCCAAAATTATTTATAAAATTATTATAAATAAAATATGTAAGCAAATTTAAATAAAGTAATTCAGTATTTATAAAATGTTTATAATCAATACATACATAATTGCAGTTTTATTTTTAAAATATGATAATTAAAAAAGTTATTTTGACTAATTACATTGATTAACAATAGCTTCTGTTCGTAGTGTAGAAATATATATATGCAAAATTATTTCACAACCATACAATTTCAAAAGTAATTAATTTTAATTACTTATTTTCAGTACTACTGAATTATTGAAATATGTTTTTGCAGATAACATTTTGTAAATTTAGATTTAATTTTTAATCCAATTATGATGTTAAAATGAAAAATTTCCTAAATTTTTTTTATACGATAGTATATAGTATGATTATGATAGATCGATATAACGAAATCGGAACCACGAGTCGCAGAATAACAATATTACTCGCAATGAAGTATTGTGTCAAAATTATGCTTAAATTTAAACGTAAATTGTGAAAAAACGTGAAATGGAATTGACTTTTACTTCAAAATCGAACCCCACGTAAATTAATTGCGATTGCGTTTACAATTGGTATATTGGTTAATTTTGAGTTCACATAGTTTACGTTAAAATTTTAGCCCGATCAGTTTTATCCTTCCCCAAAATTGAGCTTTTCATATCTAGAAGGTATACCTAAATCATTTTATAAATCAATTTATATACACTTAATAAATTATATATTTTACTCAAATTTCTATCTGTTTTTTCGTTTATAATAACCAATAAAATAATGTTTTTTATTCTCCCAGGGGGGAGGGGTTTGCGAATCCGTAAACTTTAATCACTTTGTAAACAGTATAGTGATTTGTAGTTGTGAAAGCTCTAATACAATACTATAATAAAAAGATTATATAATAATAAAATAATGTCTGTACTTTTTGAGTTTAAATATTTATTAATGAGGCGCATTTATTACCTTTGAAGTTATATTATGAGAAGTTTCGTTTACATTTTTAACATACAAAAGTTTCAAAAAATATCAACTTAACAAATCAAATCAAGCTGAAGAACATGTAAAACTATATTTCTTTCACACATTCTATGATAGAAATTATTTGGACACATTAATTTCATTTAATTATGATATATATACATCATTTGAGGTATAACATTTTGAAAGAAGTGTTTTTTTCAATGTATTTTACTAGTTTTCATTTATTATTTTCAACCTTGCTGAAAGTATCTGAACAATTACATATTAACAAATGAAGTAATAATGACTAAAAATTAAAACTCATTTCAAACTCATTAAAAATGTCAAATCTATCTAAAACAATCATATATAGAATTAGCAATAAATATTGTTATCAATTTTGTTTTAAGGCATGCCTACGTTTTATGATAACTTTTCAAGTTTATTGAAAGTAAGATATACAAGTATAAATGTATCCTAACTGTGCAAATACCAAAGTATCCAAAGATGACATCATTCAACTGTTAATAATTTAGATATAAAATTATTAAAAAGATTTTCAATTATGATATTGCGATTAAATTTAGTCAAACAGAGCTACAAGACGTTATATACAAAATTTAAACTTTTTATATCCTTGATAGATATATTTGTATATATACCTACATTTAGAAAGCTGTTTGAAAATAATAGCGGATGGATGTAGCTATCGAAATCTAGATTTAAACTAAATAACTCTATATTTTAACAGAGACGGCAATGGGAATGAGTATAAAATTAATTAATTATGTATCTCCTGTGAATATATTTGATATATTATGTTAATGGTACACATGAAGTGAAATTTAAAATTTAGGGTTAATCATTTAATTGAAAATGAATTAATAATAAAATAACTAGTAAAGTACAGCGCAACTAATAAATGCGCAAAAAATAAATACTCTTATAATAATTAGGGATGATAAAATAAGACAAGTATAGAAATGCTTTTTACTTGAGAGACTATAGGAATTCTATTAGGCAAATTGTTTTTATTTATTCCTCAATATAACAATGTGCGCACTAAAAATAATAAGTTAACACCTTTTAAAAAAGCTTATTGTCTTTCTATATAACTTAGTTGCAATGAACTAAGTTTGCGGTAATATCTTGTCGCTCTTTTCCTCCACCTATTCACCTCCTTTGCCTCACCAAAAAACTGTTCTCCACGTATATAGCAATCAATATAGAGAACAGTGAATACAAATATATCCGACTCATCCCGCTTGGTTGTTCCTCCCGGAAACGTGTTGCGAGACTCTCGACGATCGATTGGGGGACAACGACCAACGGTTGGCTTCGTGGATGTTGACCCCCTCGTTACACAAGCTGCAAATCATCGTGCCGACGACAACAGTGGATTTCGCCTCTCCATGTTCTGCGCGCACAGCGAGAGCCTGGGAAAGGAGAGATATATAAAGCCCACTGAATATATAACAATTGTAATTTGATTCAAAATCAGCATCGTTTTCAGAATATATATATATAAGCCAAGTCCACTGTTATTATATTGGCAAATCAGATTTAAAAAAAACTTCAATAACCTATCGGTTAAAAAACGATTAAGTTGTGGCTGCAAAATAATAGTTCCGTAATTTTATCGTGCTTCTCTGCTGTTATTTCTGTAATGATAACCTGAAAATTGGTCTGCATTGTAAACATTATCTGTTTACTCGAATGGAGGGAAAATTCTAATGTATTGTGTGCAGACTACTTGGTCAACTTAAATATGCTAATAGTAACACATAATTATTTCTGGTCGGAATAACGTCGTATGATCACCAAAATATGCTGTCAACAGTTGATTCATGATAGTCTGAAATATTATGCGATACTAAAATTGTCTGTTATATTTTAATTTCGACTCAATACGGAATGAAAAGAAACTGAGAAATTTTATAGTGTGATTTAGAATATAACTGGAATTATTTGGAATCATTTCTGGTAAGAATCAACACTTATTTTTATTTTACTAAAATATTCCCAAACATAATTGTATAATTCTAAGACATGTTAATAAACTTTAAAAAAACTTAATATATATAACCAAAAAATAATATAAATTTTATAGCGCGAATGTAATTATTGTTCAATTTAAATGTGAATGCGCTAAAATTTTAATTAAGTTCATTTGTTCATTTATTGATATCTATATTTCTAATTTACATAAAAAATTTCAAAATACTGTATTAAATAAATATAATAGAGAAATACGTAAAAAAATACAAACTTATATTTTAAAATATGTATGTTATATATAAATAATACATTTATTGTTTAAAGCTATATGCAATGATTGCTAACCACAGAGATCGGATAAATGAATTAATCAATAATTGAGTAAGTAATACAAATCCGATATCTATTATGCTAACATTGTGATATTAACACTCTTTAAAGTAGAATAAAACTTATATATAGAAAACAGTATGTGTTAAGAAAATTAATTAAAGCTTACAAATGTGAGAACTTATTTTTCATGAAATATACTATTTTTATCCTGTCTAATTAAAATTATTAAAACTAATAATTTCTCTAACACAATAAAACTTGTTTTGTGTGACGGTGGATAAAGGAAATCTTTTAAAGCATATATACTTATTGTAACTACAGCAAAATATCTCTGGTTTAAATTGATGTTTAAATTAACAAATAAAATGACATATCCCTTTAATTTTTTTTATATATAATGAACATTTATATTTGATGAATGAAACCTTTGAAGGAAATTAATAGGACTTTCATTGGTTCAAAACTGAATAAATATAATTTAATATTAATAACTGTACACTTTATGATAAAAACAACAAACATGCACGCCGTTAATAGTGTACATTACATTTATATCGGTCGATATATCGATCGGCTCGTATAACGCATACCTATGCTTATTACGTCATAATTTAGTGGATAGCGGATGGCTAGGTTATACTAATTGGTATATATACATATAGCCTACATGTATAGGTTGTAAGTGAAAAACTTAAATGCATTACTTAAATACTGTTTTATATGTAAATGTAAAACTCATATAATATGCTAATTTGTCGGCTATCCTTAAAAGTGACTGCCAAAGTTGACAATCGGCTTATGCATATATTGACCACCAATCGTTAAAATGAGCCTCATAGTCCAATTTTTATTTCATATATTTTGCAAACAAAGTTTGTTAATTTTATCGTAAAATGCACCTAAAGTTAGATTTTTAGTGTCACTTATTCGAGGCGGATTATACATTATATACTGTAAGTAAATCAAATCACACGGAAGCAATAAATAACCAATAAGATGTATCATTTATGCATAACATTAAACACTATTTATTTTTCTGAAATATATAAATGCTATATCATTTATAATACGGAAAATAAAATCAGACTAAATGTTTATCCCCTTTCACAGACAGTAAAACACAAAAAATAATTGTTTAAATCATTCAATCAATTCAAATAAAGGCATGAATCGTGGATAATGAAATCAACCTTAAAAAAATAAGTGCTAAAAATATTATAGAGGATATTAATGTGAAACACAGGATAATAAAATGCGAATAATTATTTATCCTCTTTCATGCAGGAAAAAGCTGCTTTACACAATTTATTCATTAAACAAATTCACACGACATAGTTCATAAACACAACCTTGAAAATTGTTACATTAAAACTATCAGTCCTTTAAAAAAGTTTTTTGTTGGAAATAAAAATGACAGAATCGAAGAAAATATACACAGGTTCTTTATTAAAATTTGACAACCGAGGTTTTAATGCAGAGTACTTTATCAAGGATATAACTATACCAAATAAAACCACAATCCTAGCATCAGCAAATATTTATTGCTATTTTCAATTAGGGTTATAATATGTGTCCCGAAACGTCGGTTATGTATTTTAAGTTGAGTGTTTGTGTTGTACATTTTCAAAAAACAAACCTTTTTTCAAAAAAATATTTTGCCCATTTTTATTTATGACACTATTATTAAAATGGTATGGACATATTTTAATACACATCTAGATATTCGCAATAAAAAATAAATATGTAGTGTTATTATAGCGGTCTCGCTTTTACTAAATGCAATTAATATACATTATTTGTTTGAGCCATATAGTATAGATTTTAAAATATTAATTAGTCTCTTTGTGAAATGTTGTATTAAGTTAGCAAATTAAAACCTTTGTTACATACAGTAATTTTTTAAGAAGATCACTGTGTTATTACAGTTAAAATTTTATTATTAAACATATATTTTCTAGTAGATTAATTAGATTAATATACTGATATTATTTCACTTATATGGTGTATATATATATGTGAAAAATATATCACATATGTCTGCAATATATTCTCGTGTTATAGTTTATTCATAGATATCTGATGCGTTTAAAGTGTAGTGAAATATATTTACAACCATTCTAAATAGCGATATTACATATACCTTTGTATATAGCAAAGATACGCTTAAAATTGCACAATTATTTTAAAACAAATTAATAATTACTATAATTTTTTCATATTTCTGTTTAAGTTGTAGTTGTTATTAACGAAAATTTGCCATCTTATTCCGACGTGGCACACCGGACAACCATAATATGCTACTATACTAAACCGGACAACCATAATATGCTACTATACTAAACCGGACAACCATAATATGCTACAGTGGCACACTTGACAACCATAATATGCTACAGTGGCACACCTGACAACAATAATATGCGACAGTGGCACACTTGACAACCATAATATGCTACAGTGGCACACCTGACAACCATAATATGCTACAGTGGCACACCTGACAACCATAATATGCTACAGTGGCACACCTGACAACCATATTATGCTACAGTGGCACACCTGATAACCATAATATGCTACAGTGACAAACCAGACAACCATAATTTTGATCAGCTGAAAAGTATCGATTTGAAAATCAGATACACTTAATAATCAATTTATCAAATATAATTTTATAATCATTAATTCAATTTTGTTATCAAATTTAGTCTACATAATAGAGTAATGATTACATAGAGAGTTCACTCTTATATTGATCTGTATGCAGTTCAATATTACTATTCTAACTTGTTACCCGAAAGCTTTTACAAAATAATGATTTAAAAACTGACATTTGTAAAATAGTTTATGTAGTAAAACAGTTTTAGATATGCAGGCACTAAATTATATTTTATAGACAACTTTCGCATGTTAAAATTGTATGAATATATATTATCTCTTGTAATCAATTTAATAAAAAAAATTGACACTAATATTTGTTACCCATTTACATAAAATTTATTAAAACAAAATGATTTTCTTTAGACGAAAATTTACAATGAAAAGCATATGAAATCAATAAAATGAAATCTCTATGTATTAATTACTCTATTATGGTCTATATATTATGGTCTAAATGTTATATAATTATTTTAAAATAGGTAGTACCTTTGCAGTTTCGCCGTTTAGTATTATATCAAACTTTAATTTGATTTCATTAATAGCACTAGCTAGCTATTTGTCTAATTTAATTATTTTCTGCAAAGCGGTTTTCCAAAGGTTTGAAAACTTTGAATGTTTTGAATCTCAATTAGACGTACAAAATATTATACTCACTTTTATCTCATTAAAATATTTTAAACCATCTCTCATCTCTATCAACTTTATTCGTTTGACCCAACTAAGTGTTATGTTATGGTATTAGATATGGCACGTTAGGCGATACGTTAGATATGATACGTTTTGTTATTTATTATTGCTTATTTTATTTCAGACTTTACAAATATATTATTTCATCGTTAATAAAATGATTCAATTCGACACATTATTATTATTATTATTATTATTTTAATATCGAAGATCACAGATTGTTAATCCACTATTTTAATATGATGTTCCTTAACTATTACATATTAGTGGTCGACAATTACATTTTTAGAATTAAGTTATTTACCCTTTCATTATATATATATATATATATATATATATATATATTAAAGAAAGTATTAAAAAGTAAAGAAAAAAGTGTTATCCGTTATATAGTATACCTTGTTAATATGTTTATCATTATTCTAATAATCTCTTATAAAAGTAAATTTCTTTAATTAAAAGGAAATCACAATTTCAGAAACCACGTGCCAAGATGATTGAAGTTATCGCAAAAAAGTCATTGTAATCTGTATGCAAGGTTCACAATCACACACAAATCGACACTGAAATTAATGCCATTCTATATTATAAATGATTTTAATACAATCAACTCCGAAACATCACGAAAATGTGATTCATTATTTAATTTCAATTTGATGCTATATAATTCATGTCATAATTGATTCAACCAAAACGTAAATAGCCTATATCGAGAAAATCATTTTACTAAAAGTACAAATTTAGATACGTAATTAGATAATGCCGAAATATTTGAAAAAAACTTTTAAGAAGTATGAGGAAAGCGGTGATGTCGACCAATCTATCCTTTATGCTTGACAATAAATACTATTTATAAAGGAACTCTAAAAAAAATGTTTTAAAGTGCTGAGCAGCTTTTAAGATTTTATCAAAAGAAAACACAAATTTTTGATAGGTATAAAAAGCAAACGAAATATCGGATAATATATATTTTTGGCAATATTATACGTGTAACTTATATTTAAATGTAATTCAAGTATAATAGTGACAGTAAATTTGAAAATTAATAGCAAAAATTACTGATAAACTACATGCAGGCCGAGTAAAAAGTAACCCAATTTTTATTTATTTTAATTCATCAGTTTTTTAACGTCGATACCAAAAGTTTGATAAAAATCACGTTTCCTAGTTTCTTTGACGCCATATGTTAGCAGTAGAAATAATAATTTTAATCTAATTTATAGCATAATTAATTTTATTTCTACTGCATTAGTTAACTTTTTGAAATACGACAGCATTTTTTGATATTGTTGGATCTCTTAATCAGTTGTATAGTTGAATATTTACTTGATATTTCATGTGTTATATAGCGATATTTAATACTCATTTATATAGGTAATTTCGACGAAAAGTGTTTATGTTAAAATTATTAATTACCTATATATTTAAAATTATAGACATAAAGTATTTTAAAATATGCTTTATTAAGGTTAATTTGGTCTTTTTAAAATATAAACATATATTTTATAATTTTTGATATATTTATTATATTTATTTATTACATTTTATTAAGTAAAAGTTTTATACTATATGTTTTAAAAGGTCACCAATTTGTCATCTATAATATACGATTTTTTATTATATATTTTAACTCATGTTTGCAACTGTATCTTCTATGAACACAACACGATATTCTTTCACCACGAAGAATGAACCAAATAACTAATTTTCGATTCCCTTACATCCTTCATTGTTGTGCATTCGTCTTTCATTGAAAACCGAGAAACACGCATATTATTATTTCTGTCGATCTAACCAAATATAAATATGTGAACGTCTGTTGTCGGCAATACATATATACATACATATATACATATATAAGCAAGTCGTATATAGTCTGATGCAAGGTGCATTTTATGACTGTTTTCAGTTTCATGATTTCAGAGAATACTTCAACAATTTCAATATTGTGTCATTTCGTTTCATTTAAGAGAAATGTAATTTTGAAATTTTAATTTTTTTAAGAACATCTTTAAAAATAATATGCCGGTTAACAGTAAGTAGTACCCAGTAGAAATCAAATTTTATATAAAAACATCATTCGTTGTTTTATTTGGATTAGGAAAACGATATTTAATTCGCCAAAAAGCCCTTTCTATGAGTTTTAAAACCGTGGAAAGCAACAAAACAATCGTACTCTATGCAATTTTCTCAAAGAACATTTTTTAATTGAAGTTTTTATTGATTATTAAAAAACATTACTGATGGCGCCAAATAGACAATAAAAATATTTTTTTAAATAAAAATGTAAATTTTATCAATTAAATTCCGCTGATGACGTATTTTAATTGAATTCATTTTATGACGTTTTTCATTGATTTTTATTTTATCATTTAAAGGTAAAATAGATAATATATTTGTGACGCAATTATAAATACAATTTTGAATCACTGTATACAGTGCACAAAAATAGCAAAACTATTAATTTTCTGAGGGTCCAATGTCCCACAACATTGTTTAGTCATCTTTTCTTTCCTTTTTTATAATAAATATCTTTGTTACACGGGTTTTCTTTATGATCCGGGCTGTAGCTAATTATTCTTCTGTTCTTGGATTTTGACAGACTATATCTTTTAAATCCACAGGTTTGACTTGCCATCTTATCACTTCAGGCATGTTTTACTTTGAGCACTTTTTTTTAAAAATAAATAATATTTGTGGTTTGATGAAAACTGATTCCTTTTGTGTGACCTTTCTGGAGTTTAGTCATGAATGTTGGTTTTTCCTTTAAACCATCCTGAAATTATTATGAAATTATGTTTCTTATTTGTCAGTCGCATAGATAATTTCTGGTTCTTCTTTTTTATTTATTTTGTGGTGGTGTTGAAGAATTTAATAGCATGTGTTCATTCACTATTGTTAATAATAAAGTAGATCGTAATAATACATGACGATAATCAATATTGAATTTTTTCATATATATTTGCCATCTAAATTTGGAATATTATATATCGTATACATATAGCATATTTCTTGGTAGTTTTAGTTGACCCTGTTTGGAATAATCCTGTAAGTAGTTCAGTTTTTCACAACTTTAAAAAAACATTCACAACATTCAAGACTTTATGTATTGTATATATTTACATGTGGACTATATGTGTATAATAGATCAATCTTTTTCTTTCCGAAGAAATAAATATATACAATTGGGATGCTCACAAATTTAATACAATAGTTAAGATTTTTTGTTTAGAAATATTCCTTTAAATAAGTTGAAATGTGTTTTTCAATAATTTGATAATAAGATGGGAAGCCAGAAAAAATGAACATTATAAAAAATATGCAAGAAATAGGTCAAGCATGGACTTTCCGATAATTAATTTAAAGGGATCTATTTATTCTACTTTTCTTGTTGGCATTTCTTTATTTAGCCTATAATAAAACTTAGAATTTTATTAAAAGTCTAATCCGAAAATATACATGATTCAATTGATATTCTACTTTTAATTTAATTCTTTATCTAGACACATTGAATTAATTAGTTGTTTTTTGACAGGAAATGCTATATTTATTTTTAGCTTTCAAATTATGCACATTTTCTCTGAGTGAAAAAGTGTTAAATTATAATTTTATTAAAATTGTTAAAATATTTACAATTATAAAAGATAGATATAACTTGATAATTAAATTGATGTCAAATTAATTGTACGGCTTCGTAAGTTCAATAAGCTGTTTTAATATATAATAATTAAATATATTATTCTAAATTCAACTTTTTCTTCTTAAAATGTAACAGAAAAAAGGTATATTGGATATAATGGAAACGCCCAATATTTTGAAAAACTCGTTAGTTATAATATATATGTATCGTTTCCACCAACTATAATTTGTAATATAGTTTTGTGGATAATACAAATATAATTTTAAATTCATTTAATAAAAGCTAATTTTAATTAGTAAAGAATTATGTTGAAACTGAAAATGGTATATATATACAATGTTCCTTACTTGTAACAGTTACCTCAGATATTCTATTTAGAACTGAACATAATTTACTATACATATTTAAAAAAAAGTTTTCTACAACACTACTATTGTAAATATTACTGCAAGGTATAAAGCAACAAAAATAAATTAAAATATAAAAATTAAAATTATGGTTTCTATAATTGTAGTTCATTATGCGGAAATTAATCTCTTACAATCATTCCTATTAGTATAATTTGTAAATTAGATTTGTTACTGAAAAAAGTTAACATTACAAAACCAAATAATTCAAATATATATTTTTATAACTAAATTTATAACCATTAAAATCTATGAATCGATAAACAAAAATTACAGAATGCACACGGAACAATCGTTATAATATCTTTTTTTTCTAAAATAACATATTCGGATGAAAGAATCTTATGTATAGACAGCAAACTAACTGACTAAACAGTTTCGTAATATAACTTGCTATAGAAAGTATTACGAAATACGATGTGTTAGTATACACAACAATAATTTAATATTTATTGTTTTAATAAAAATGGCTCTTTATTTACATGGGAAACTCACATGCAAACCCCCTCAACTCCCTATCATTTTATCGATTCATAAATAACAACTGGTTCTTCAGTCAACAATTTTTTTCCTATTAAACTATAACATTTGATTAAACGTGACAAAAAAGTACAGCTTTCAAATTATTTAGATAACAAATATAATACTATTCATATTTAAAAGTTCCCAATTCTTGAAAAGACGAATTAACAGTTAGTGTTACCTAGTTAGGCACATTTTACCCAATATTATTTATTTAATAGTTTTGCATTATCAATCAATAAACGTCAATTTGTCTATTATTAGAATAAGTATAAGCTTATTGATCTCACAGAGTCTTTGTTTAAACAAAAAGACAAAAGGCAACAATGCATGCCAACCATAAATTATGTAAGCTTTAGAATGGAAGAACATTATTTTCTCAGATATTAAGATATTAAGATATTAAGATATTAAGATATTAAACGGGAATGCAAGAGAGTTCATATGCTGTTTTCATTTGAGCGAATACAAGAAAATCATACACATATTTCCTTGATGCAATAATACGTTTATTAAGGAAAATGAATTGTCAAATATAAATGAAATATTCATATTTTAGAATATATTTTAACTTCGTATTGCAATGCTGTTAATTACTGTGAATATATCAGGTAAAATCCGATTGGTAAAATTTTATACAAAATAAAGCTGAGTTCAGATAATAATTAATTAGTATTTAAACGTTATCATATAATATTTTAAATTATACATTTATTCTTCTGTTTTAAAAATATCATTTAAATGTATTAAACGTATTATTACTAATTATGCAAAAATTATACAAAAAAATTAATTTAAAAAACTATATTGAACAAGACTTGTTCTACAATTTAGAGTTTACGAAATATTTTTAACCTAAAATCTGAATACTTTCAAATATAGTTTAAAGATAAAATATTTCAACCTAGTTTTGTAAATATAGCTAATTAAGAAATAGTAAAAATCATTAAAGAAAAATGACCCAATTAATTATGTTTGTATTTATTTAGTTCAATGTGTTCACTTAGAGCGTGATCATAAGAAACTAAAATAGTTCAATTTTGAAAATAAAATTTAAAAAATCAATAAAATAAAATATGTTAATTTCATATAAATTTATTATTTAATAACGTTAATTCAAACGTTATTTTTAAATACAAAATAAAATTAAACGTCTTTACCTAAATTGGTGCACAATAAAAATGTAAGTATTTAAAAATGGGAATTATATGATAAACAACCCCCCTCTCCTATGGGGATTAAATCATTCCACTTTGCAGATAATGGCCGATGATGAAGTCGTTGGTTTTGGAGGAATGGCTGGTTTTTATACGGCTTATTGAAAATAATTTATTTTATAGTGCTTAAAAAATGACATTAAATTGGATTAAACATTTCTATTGCTTCCAATTAACTATGTAAAGATAAAAATGATCTATTTTAATTGATCGATTATATACGGCTTCAAATCTGAGTTTTTCAAGCATTAATTATTTACTACTCGGCATTATTTTAGATAATAAACAAATGATGAAAATACTGCTATATTCAAATTTTAGTTGTATATTGTATCATAATGATACATATTTAAAATAAATACAAACATTTTATATGCGACGCTTGTTGATGTTGAGTGTTTTGTACACAGTGTATGCGAAAGCGGGTTCACTTGCAACTACAGTTGCTGATGCTGATGCACAAGATCTCCCGCATAAGTTACAGTAAGTGGTCTGTAAAAGACTTTTTTGACGAGAGCGTTTTTTGCTCCTCTCTGTTTCGAAAATTAGAGCGCTACTGTGATTTTGTTTTCTCCTCTGGGTGCAATTGATATAAATATACTAGTACTAGTTTTAATAAAATAAAATATACAATATCCAATTTACAATTTACAATATGTATTATTCAATAAATATACAATATTTAAGATGCAATATACAGTGTTCATTATACAATATACAATATTTATTATACAAAATACAAAATACGTAGTACAGTAAACAATATACAATATATATTATTCAATATAATATATACAAAATACAAACTACAGTATACAAAATACAATATATTATAAACAATAAACAATATAAAATATACAATATACAATAGACAATGTTCAATATACAAAGTACAATATATAGTACTATACAATATACAAAATACAAGTTTTTAATCTACAATTTTACAATTTGTAATATACTATTTATAGTATGCAATACAATAAAGTATTCTTTTTACTCTGGATTTCATTTATCTGTTATATGTGTTGCGCATTAATTATACTCGTCATAGACATTTCAAATGACAGGATTCGGTGGTGACTTCTCTCATCAATTTATGGGTCACATATATGGGAAATCATTATGAAGCACCCATATAAAAGTTTAAAAAATGAATAATATTTTTAATGTTTAAAAATTTAATTAGATGATAAAAATATTACACAATCGATAATATATATATATAACTATACGTAAATTTTAACAATTTGATTATTATTATTGATTATTGATTTTTGATAAATACAATATAATTTTCATTGCTCTTAACAATGGCTTGATTGCTGAAGTAATAAATTTAAAATGTGGTGATGATGGTACACAAAATACACAATTTTATAAATCCATTGATATGACATAAACACAAATAAATTCAAATATTTATATGCTTTGGTATAAGCAATATGTAGATATACAAATTATAAAGAGACAAATATCAGTGGTTTAACCTATATAATACTACTATGTACCTGGAATTTATTTATATTCACCATTAGTCAATGTATGTATGCATATGTACCCACTAACAACTGCTGGGCATCCGCTATCTATATACTAAACAAATATATTATAATCGATACATATAATCACTGTTGATGTGTTATTTATAATAAGTATAGCTTGTCTATTCAGTTCCCACAATGAGTAACCACAATACTGCATGTACTGGAGCAAAGAGAAGGAAGTCAAGTGTCCGCTGAGTTCACAGCTACTGAACAGCTACGATAATAACACTCTGGACCCTGCAGACAACTGGTCTAAGCTACATCCTTTAATTGATTTGACAAATGCCCAGTTGAGACAGTTTGGAGTGAACCATTGCTTTGCCTCCATTGACGAGAAAATTGTCCCATACTGTATGGACATCATGTATGTAAAATGTATCACAAAAAGGAACCAATCAGGTTTGGATTTCAAAACCTATTTCAGAACCATACCAAGACAAGACTCAAGTCAGGAGCAACAACAGGATCCATTTGGCATTTGCATGGTCAACGATGTGTGCAGCATTTAGAAACTTCACAGAAGAATATTGTCTTATAGGACAATCTCTTCACCTCACTTCCTCTATTAGAAGATATTAAATGCTGCGGCGGCATCAAAGCAATGAGGACACTACGAGATAACCATTTGCATAACTGCCAACTCTCTGTCAAAGAGATTGAGAAGAAACAGCATGGTATCTTTTAATCAGCCTCTACCAAGAACCTCTGCATCATGCAATTCAAGAACAAAGTTCCTCGCCATGTCAAGGCAGAAGGAGAAAGGTTTTGTTGACCAACAAGCTATGGTTATGTACAACTCTCACATAGGGGGTGCAGACCTACTTGATGGGCATCTTGCAGCATACCGCACATATGGTTCATTAGATCATCCTATAGCCAGTCAACTCGACTTCCTCCGTAGATTAGTCTTTAAAGCTGTACAACATTTCTCTCTCAAAAGCACTGTAAGACTTGGACAACAAGAAGCCATCATTCCGCACCTGCTAACTGAAGAACATGAGCCAATGGCTGCTCATCACCAAGGCCGCTGCACTATCTGCTACAGAAATGGCCATAAGTGGGTTAAATAAAATAAAACAACCTGTTTGATATAATTAAAAATAATTTTGTCTACATAACAACATAAAACTCCCAATAATGATTTGAATTGTAAGATGGTACATACATAAATTAATTACCACACTTATTTCAATATAACCTGATTATATAATTATTATCAATTATAATAAATTTCACCAACTTAATGTGTTATAAACAAAGTTCACACATTTATATTTAAAGCAAAAGTTTTGACTATATATACCAGTCACATAATGTGTAGTGTACCAATATTTTCGAATATAAAACCATGAAACAAAATAATCAACATTTGATTAATTTGTATTACATTTATACAACATATAAAACAATCTGTGGTATATGAATCTTTACGATATATTTTTGTGATCAAAAGCAATTAGAAGCATTTAGATGTGTTGCGACAACACTGCTTAAAAAATATAGACTTGGACAATTTTACTAAGGAATGAACCAGCTGTGACTCAATTTAAAGTTTTATAATCGAATGGATATTTATCAGCTGCCGTAACTATAATTGGTCTGACTTTGCGATATGACAATATTTAAGATTCGTCTCTGTTGAACTAGGCAATAAATATTTAACTATATATACTGAGTATATGGCTAATCCGTCTGCTTGGCTGGGAATATATTGGGAAGAATAGAGATAAAATTACAAACGGTTCATTTGCATAAATAAAAGAATAATGCGAATTATATAATATTTGTACTATTTAATATGTTAAATTATTTTATAAATCATAAATATACTGTACTATATTAAAATGATTTTAAATAGTCTTCTTAATCTCAAGAGTCGAAAGAATCGAAAGGTGTTTAACAGAAATATTGTCCACAGACTATTTAATATAATTTTATTATAATAATAATCCGGACAAGTGCAGCAGCCTAGTCTATAACTCTGTTAAGAGTTTATTTTTTAAGATGTAGTCCATTTTATAACATGTAATGTGTAATTCGAATTATTTGTGTGAATATTTGTGTTTTTTAATATATATTTACCAAAGTAGTAAACACTAGTATATAATTAAAAAATTGATTTATCAACATTTTAAAAATAAGTATTATGCAAATAAACTTGACTTTCAGAGATAGTTCAATATTATATAATATCGATTTATAAGTTGAATATGTTTCAATAAACAATAGTGAAACTTTTATTGACAGAACCCTTTATTTAATACAATAAATATGTTCTTTTTAATAATAAAATGACAATGTTGTTGGTGGCTTCGCAGCAAGAACACCGACGCTTGTAAATTTGAACATATTAACGTCTACTTTATGTATATACGTCATATGAAAGGAAATTTCAAACTGTTTAATATGTAAAAATTTCAAGCAAATATAACACAACAATGTTTAATGTAATTATCTGTCGCGTGATTGGAAGTCAACACAATTACTACAGCACGTTAGAATCAATTTTAACAAGTGGTGTAGTATAATCAAGAGTAGAACCATTATATAATTTTATTACAAACTGAACATTTAAATTATGTCAGTGGCGGGTTAAAATATAGGATGTAATTATTTAGTGAGACTTGTTTAATAATATATTCTTTCTAAATAATGTAAGGAGTGTGTTAGAATTGATCAAGTTAGGTTGATGAGATAAAGTCCGTCCCGAGGGATTCTACGATGGGGATAGATCAAGATAACATCTACAGACAGTTTCGAGTAGTCTGTACTAACAAAAAAACAGTTTAGTTTTTAGTGGACTATATATTGATCACTGGTTTTTAATAGTGTTTTAAATATAAACACAAATAATCTAATTATTCCATATTATTTTTTAATATTTTAATAGTTTGAATTTATTTATATTAAATTGTTAATTGTTATTAATTATTAAATTTAATTTTCTGTGTTCTAATTCATTCCATTTTTTATCAGTATGTATTAATATAAAAACCATGTGAAATTAAGTTATTATTGTTCTTATTAAAAAACGTAATACCTTTTCCAGACATCCTATTTTTATTATTTACTACCAAAAGAGCATAGCAGCCTTTTAAAAATATTTTCTAAAGAAATTAAGTGAGGTTTCAAAGTTGTGATAAACATCAACATTTTTAATTTAAAATATTTAATTAGAAGCATTTGAATATTATTAAAGATATTTAAATTTTAATTTTAATTGACGAAGAACCAAATAAAATAAAATAAAACAACTTATCTATAGAGTATTTATAAAATTAAAATAATGATTACGATACATAATGTATGTAATAAAGCTACGGAATTAGATAACATCGTCTCTATGATTAATTCTTCGTAGACTATATAAGGGAGTATACTTTCCCAGAATATTTTTCAAAATTACGTGAAATCAGTAAAAGCGTAAACAGTAACATCCGCTTGAAATTAAATGGAAAAATGTTCTTTTGGTTCTTTTAATAATAAAATGACTAATATTGTCCATTCGCATCATAATGTAATCAATACGTATTTTAATCACGTTTGAGATATATTTATTAAAAAAATATATATAAATTTTATGATGTTTCCAGGTCTTACCATGAAGGGTCGTATTCGTGCATTTTCCTCTGAACTTGCAAATTGACTAAATCTAATATCGCATCTAATAAAGTAGTTAATTTTTGTTTAATTAATTCCATTTTTACACGGTCCACGGCCGCAAAAGTAGGCCCAAATATGTGTTTTACCTATCTATTCATCGATATAAGTAAATTAATTTGACAATTCTAAAGAAAAAACTTTACATAAATCCAAACAATTAATTATATTAATTTTTATCACCTATAAAGATAACAATACACAAATCATTTTTTTGGAATGCAAAAATCAGACTTATTTAGTATATAAATATCTTTAATATTAATATGTTTAAATTATATATAAATGTAAATTTTTATCTTTTCTTATATAATGTGATAAAGCCAACCATAATATATAGTAACTTTAGTAATTTAATACACTTTTTTTATTATGAATGATAGTGTTCATAATTTCAATTATATATATTTATATTTTTACAATAAAGTTGTTACAGAGAAGTTGTTTATATTGTAAGCATTTTAGAAATATAAAGATAATGAAGCGCTCTCTAAACACCGTATTTTGCTATAGAGTTCTAATAATCGATAAAATTAACTTTAATAAATTAAGGTTTATTTACATAATTTGGTTTTCTTTTTGACTGTCCTAAATGTAAACGTATGTACGATGATACTGAGCTTGTTTTCTTGAATTGGGCAAAACGCATCTCTAACTCACTCTTTCTATCTCTTTCTCTTTCTCTTTATCCTTTCTTCCTCTGTAAGTTTAACTGACAATGAATGACAACTCCAGTAATACTGTTTTTTTAAAATTTTTCTCCACTGTGAAAGGTTGATGTTGAAAAAACATGGCAAAGAAATATTTCACAGAAACTACCGTAAGGGTTAGTGGAGCATATAGGGAAGAATTTAGACTTGCGTGGAAAAGTGGTATGTCTCTTTACGTTGCTTAACCTCCTTAATTCACTGTATATCTACGTTCACTCAACGTGCTTCTATATGTGAGGGTAAAAATAAATTTAATCTGAATTATTTAAGTTATGTCCGTTGTTACTGAATGCCAAATTATGGTATGGAAACTGGTTACTCTTCAATCCTTTTGAGGATAAATCATTGATAGGCTCAGCTTTAGGGATGCTTTCCAAAAGGAAATAGGTTGATGGTTGTATATAAACACTAATATTCCTATTAACAAAGGCATATTTTATGTTTTTTGCTTTCAGTTATTATTGAAAGTAAATTTAATATATGCTAAACAATCAATAATTAATGAAAAAAAATAAAAAAGGACAAATTCGCAAAAGTACTTATAATATACTATATTATAGTCCTACATAAAGATATGTTATGTTATTATGAACATTTCTTTTACACATAATTTTTACTTTGTATATTTTTAATTATTATTTGGTGACATTCAATAATTCAATTATTCATGAATATTCAATGAGACAAATAAAGCAGTATATTGTGGTCAATAATTTAAATCACATTGTATATAAATATAATTTTATGTATCTAACTTCATTTAACATGAAATAAAAATAATTATATATGACAAAAACTGTTTAAATTAAGTATTAGTATTTGTTGTTACAAATTTCCTTTAGTTATATAGAAATATATTATAAATTAAAACTAAAACTAAAAACAACTTTCAATAATAAAAATGGTTAATTAAATTGAAATGTTTGAAATAATTTAAATAGCAATATTTAAAAAAACTGTTGAATAAAAGCTGTTTTAAAACTGAATTATTGTTTTTATATTTTAAGGACACCATATATTTATAATATTTATTAATCCTAATAAATTAATCAATACACTTTATCTTTTATTTTATACATTTTGAACGTTTATATTTCTATTACAAGTTCTGTCTTTTAGTTTCGGACGTTTGCATTTTTTGACATACACAATTCCTAATCTTTTAACGAATTTTATTAAAAACCAACACTTATTTAATAGAAAATATATAGATAATGGTGTAACAAACATTTATAGGACTGAATATATTAATTTTTAAATTTCTACCAGAGCATATTATATCTGGTAGCTAAATTAAGTTTAAGTTGAAAAATATTATAGAAAAAATGGAATCCCTTCTGTGAAATCTGTTTTATGAAATTGTATGGATTACAATGTAAAGAAAAGATTACATTTTATAATCGATTTAAAACGATGTTTAAAAATATTATTATTTAATATTATTTACATTTAGTTTTCGACATTAGTTGAAGAGAGACATTTGTACATTTATGTCAAATTCAATGTTAAATTCAATGTTAAATTCAATGTTAAATTCAATGTCAAATTCAACGTTAAATTCAATGTCAAATTCAATATTAAATTCAATGTCAAATTCAATGTTAAAGTCAATGTTAAATGCAATGTTAAATTCAACGTTTAATTCAATGTTAAATTCAATGTTAAATTCATTGTTAAATTCAATGTTAAATTCAATGTTAAATTCAACGTTAAATTCAATGTTAAATTCAATGTTAAATTCAATGTTAAATTCAATGTCAAATTCTATATTAAATTCAATGTCAAATTAAACGTCAAATTCTATGTTAAATTCAATGTCAAATTCAATATTAAATTCAATATTAAATTCAACGTCAAATTCAATGTTAAATTCAATGTTTAATTCAATATTAAATTCATTGTTAAATTCATTGTTAAATTCAATGTTAAATTCAATTTTAAATTCAATGTTAAATTCAATGTTAAATTCAATGTTAAATTCATTGTTAAATTCAACGTCAAATTCAATGTTAAATTCAATGTTTAATTCAATATTAAATTAATTGTTAAATTCATTGTTAAATTCATTGTTAAATTCAATGTTAAATTCAATGTTAAATTCAATGTTAAATTCAATGTTAAATTCATTGTTAAATTCAATGTTAAATTCAATGTTAAATTCAACGTTAAATTC